>VZTT01052880.1:0-21120 GCA_013400855.1 Buphagus erythrorhynchus
AGGCAGATCATGCCCTCCCATTAGTGCAGAAAAGGAGAGCTATGTTGGATTTCTGAAATTGCTCTGAATTGGATTTGCTTAACAGATTTCATTAGTAAAAGTAGTCAAAGAAAGAGTTTTTAACCCTCTTCCCAACTGATACCACTTATGTATCTTCTTCACATTCTTCTAGGGAAGCTATTTTTGATGTTGTCTCATCCTTATTTTCACAAGGGAGCAAAAATTCTTTGCCAAGTATCATTTTTTCAGTTTTGTTTTCTCTCATCTTCCAAGATTTAATAAAGTGAACATTCAGCAGAATAGTGTTGCATTTTTTGAACACAATTGTTCTTTTATCCAACCGAGGCCCTTCTGTGGCGATGAAAAAAAAAAAACCTGTTGTTAGCTACAGTTTACACTGTTAAGAGGTTGAAATGGGTCAGTTCTCCAAGGTTCTTCTTAGTTCAACTGCTATGTAAACTGTTGATGTCAATGACTGGAGGCTGCTCTCCAGGACATTATATATATATGATAATTATATGACAGAAAATGCGACATATAGTTAGACCTGACCTCCAAGTTCAGTTACTTAAAAAAGGAAAAAAATGTCCGCAATAGATTTGGTGGTTTTCCCATCCCTAAATGCCTTCACATTTATATTTAGTGTTCTGCATATAGAAGAGACTTTCCTCATATGGACAGCAGTGCCCATCCATCTTCAAGTTCAATATATTTTAAGTCTCAATGATCACTGCCTCCAGAAAGTATATTTGAGACAAAACAGGCAAAGTCTTTTGCATAACTGTACAATCACTCAGTACTAGGATCTTCACTCTCAGATAAACATATCATGTTTTTCTGCAAAGGAATCTGAGACAGATTTTTCTGAGAAATAACAAACCATCAAAAATTAATTAAATAACAAACAAGGGAAAAACACCACTTCCTCACTCACTTGATTTTCATAAGCATTCAGATTTACAGCTGCTGATACTACCACAGGAGAAGGTTTTTTTCTGGTTTTACTTCCTCTTCCAGCAGAGCAAGCACAGCTGCAAAATGCAAACTCATTTCTACAGTCTCTTATACATCACCAGTTTACTACCTACATTCCAACCAGTCATAGTTGTGCAACACCCCATCAGAGTACTGGGATTATTGCAGTGTCACAGACAGTTTAAGTGAGGCTCAAGGAGCTGTACAATTTAAACTATGTTTTATATGTATAATTAAACGATGCATGACATGGAAATAAGCCAGCTGTACTGAAATTTAACAAACTAACTGCTCTGATGAAACAGTTAACCATCTCATCAGTTATAAAATGAAACAGGTTTAAAGCAAAAACAATATAGAGAATGGAACGCCTGACATTGTAAAGTAGCATGTTTAAAGGACCATTTTTGAACATTAAGCAAATGTACTCATCCAGATAAATTTTCAAAATAATTCCTGGTACCAAAATGTTCTCTGTTTGCTTTTTCACCATGTTTAAAGAATGGATCACTCTTAGGGGGAAGAAAATCCTCTGTGCAAAACACTGCAGGAAACTAAACAATCCTTAAAAATGGCTAATTTCCATGTGGAGCTGATTATTTAGCACTGTCATCCTTCAGCAGAGGAGAAAGAGCTGCCTGTCTTTAGTTTACTTATGTAAGATGAAAAAAGTGAGGAGTGTGAATTTGATCTTGCTTCAATTTACTTCAGTGGCCAAACTCTTGCCACGGCTTCAGTGGGAGTGAGACTGCATCTTAATTTATTCAACGTGGAGAAAAACAAATCAGCTGAGAATAATGCTCTTGTTTATTAGATTTAAATTACTACCATAGTTGTTTTTAACAGTGCTAACTAAATCCTGTTTTAGAAACCAAAGGTTGCCTTCAGTGGTGTTTTTTTCCTATGTACTTTGTCATAATGCAGGATTCCTGATCCTCTAACCAAGCCAGCACTGTTCATAGCAAGCATGGCTTGCTCTGGGGCACGGCCACATTCCCACATGGGAATGATGTATGTTTGTGGATGTCATCGGTGATGGGGCTGGGGCATCCCCCTCAGACAATAAACCAGGGTGCACACTTTTGCAAAATAAATGCATTCACTGAGAACAAGGACTACACTTACTAAGATGTCCATGAAAAGCAGCAAAGTAAATGACATCAATAGGGTTAAATTTGCAATTAGGAATCTGCGTTTCTGCTGGGAAATTTTAGGATAGCCACAAATTGAAAAAAGTTTATTTTTTTTTCTTTTCCTTAGAAGGCAATCAACCTTCTGGTTTGGCTATTCTTTACTTTTCCCTATTAAGTAGGACCTAGAGAAACAGTCAGAGAAAACACTCAGAAAATATGTTTGGAAGTACCTCTCAATGAATTAAAAAAGATTATTACTCAGAAGATAGACAGAAATAAGACTGTCTACACTGAATTAAACATATATGTGTTAGGACACAGACCCTTCCATTCTTTAGTAACAAAACTGATGCTGCCCTGAAAATGACATTAATGAATGAGACTGGTATATGAAAACCTTCTACATCTGCTGTAGAGGTTGGAATGAGGATGTTAAATGAGGCAGCAGACAACGAGGATGTCCTGCTTAGGGAAGCTGAACGTCACTTTTGTGCTTGAGGAGTTCTGCAGTTTGCATGAAGGTCACAAGTTATCTCCAGCTGCATGAAAATGAGTGATAAATACACACTGTTTCTCTTAGACTGAAAGAAGTGCCAGACAAAGAGTATTAAAATATGGAATATTACTCAAAAATCATACTCTGGTTTCATAAAGATGGCAATCTTCTTTTAGAAGACAGTTTGTTACCACTTCCGTATATTAAAGCCATAACATAGCAATAAAAGCACCTCAAACTTGTAGAAGTATCAAAGATATACAGATTAAGTAAGGTCTATGCAGTGAGAGCACTGTAAAAGCATTGCAAGAGCAGTGACAATTTAATGTGATAGTAATGACATGAACCAATATCTAAAAGTTAAGTCTAAGTGAAGAAGAGAATTTTCCAACTAATGGATCAGAGAAGATGTGTGAATAAAGGATGAGCTATGTGATTAAAGATCATAGTGTATTGTATTATATTAACACAGGTGGAGAACATATGATTTTGATTCTGTATTACAACATATTTCAATTGAATTGTCTGTAGTTTTAGTTTTATACATGCACTATTTTTTAGAATACATTTTTAGACTGGGGCAAACAATAAAGGAAATCCATCATATGACATTGCATTGATCCCCACATCGCTCACTGGAATATCTTAACATTTCCAGCACAGATTCCAACTCCTTAAGATGAAAACTCAGAGAAGATGAAAACCTATAACTGCCATTAAGAGAAGGTCTAAAATTTTAATTGCTGTCCGAACACAAAGGAGTTGTGACATGCTGTGGTTTATTGAAGCACTCCTGCAGCTATAGACACATCTTTAACTACCCCACTCTCTCTCTTTCCCCCATCCACCACTGACTGATGCAGCTGTGAGATTCAGTAACTGCAGAGCAAAATCCTGCTTACTTTCAGCTCTCTTGCCCCAGCAAATGCTCAGCTCTTCTGGGAAGATGGACCTATGTCATAAACACATTGCACCTTGAAGGGAATTAAACCTGCTCTTCAAAGACTCATGTGTGACCAGGTTTTTGGAGCTGCCTGATGTGGCCACTTTTTTGTCTGTTTTCCAAAAAGAAGGGAAAGAACTCTGTATTCTCCTTCTCATGATATTTCAAGACTTAATTCCAAAGAACAGAGATGCCAAGACTTGTCAGTGACATGACTAACAATTTTATGAGAACTGGCAAGACAGTTCATTTCTCCTACATCTTACTCACAGAAACCTTGGAATTATTCTGTCTGAAACACTTGGGGGAAGGAAGGTAGACTTAATTCTGACAACTTTATTAAATATTCAGTACTTCTGACATCCTGTTATCAACAACAAAAATATGGTTTAATTATCATAAGCCATACTGAAATAATTTACAATATATAAGTGTGAAAAAACAGCAGTAAATTTTTTCTTGTTCCATGTGGAAAAATATACACTTTTCATCCCCCAAAAAGTAAGACAAGGTACAATAAATTCTCGTAATTCTCTTTCTTCTGGCTTTTCAGTTCCATCACAGCTCTCCAAATTAAGATTTATGTGCTATTTTGCATCTGTATCTGTTGTTGATTTTCCCCCCCTACAGGGATATAGGTGGATAAGTTTGGACAGGAAATGGTATCCCTCAAGCCAAACTGAAAGGTTTATACAGTTGCTAATAAAAGTTTGGGTCAGGGCTTACATATCAATCATCTGCTCATTGTCTTTTTAAACGAGCTCAGGCATTTTCCCAACCACTCCTAGCAGGTCTCTGCCACTATTTTAGATTAAGATTTCAGCCATTTCTTTTTTCCCTGTGTTGACCTCAATAATTTTTCTTTTTCCCCCTCTTTACCTGGCAAGTGCATCCATCAGGATTTTGCCAAAGGCTATCTGCTTTTGAAGTTGAGAGGAATTCACTAATCGTGAGTGTCAAATCCACAATAAATGCCATTGCCGTATGGTATATGCTGCTTTGGGGAATTATCTCAAAAGGCCTAGTTGTAAGAAGGCTTGGCTGTATGTTAGGAGGGTTTTACTGCTAACTTTCATAACTCATGTTAGGTCTTTCAGTTTCTGTATTCATTGGCTTCAGTGACTGCAACTGTTTCCTGAATATATAAAAATGTTGTCAAGATCCCTTGATCTTGCTTCCTCCGTCTCTCTCACACAAACACGTCCAAACACATCTATACACAGTGGAATACCGTGCACAGTGGCATGCAAATCTAGCAAAAGAGAAGCTTGCAAATAAATAACATGTCGTTCTGCTTACTCAATAAATTCCTCTGGGTGTTAAACTCATGATAAACATATCATAAGCCCTGATGAAGGCTTTACAGCCTGTCTCATCACACCATCCTGAGTGCAATTCTGCAACGCATAGGAAGACATAAGTTTGAAAAACAGAGCAGAAATAGCTCCCATAAGGGCAGGGTGCTGACATAGCTGTAACAGCTAACTGGAGAGCATTTGTTTTAGCTAAAGAAGGCTGCATCAGTGACATATCTCTGTGCCTATGGAGGTGTACTGGACATTCAAAGCAACAAGAAATCTATTATCTTTAAAAACCTGTCCATTAATACATAAATATGTCTGTATTGAAACCCCTCAAACACTGCAATTCTCAACAAGAACTACACTCAAGACTAAGAAATTCCACAGAGAAACATGCCTTTGTGATCCAAAGAGGCAAGGAGGAAGAAAACTGTCACAACTGGGGGTGATGGAGACACGACACAACATTTGTGGTTGGTGCAGCAGAGAGAGTGTTTAATGGCTATATTGGACAGCTGTTATATACCCTGCTCAAAGACTCTGTGTTCAAACCTGATTGGCTGTGATTGGCCACCGCCCACCTCACTGACCAATAGCTGCCTGCTTGCGTTCTCATCAGGGATTGGCTCTCTATAGCCAAACCCCTCCTCTTTTATGACGCATACAGTCCAGCTCTATGCTGTCATAGAAAACCACACACGAAGAGTTTAATATACCAACTTAGTGATAGAAAAATAATTACAAAAGTAAATGCCAATCCCCTTAAAACACTTGAGGCAGCACTCTCAACTTTGTCTGATGCTCTAGGAAGGGGTCAATATCCTCCATGTCCCACATAATCCCCACCAGCCACATGGAAATGTCCCCAGTGTGCCTCAGAGTATCTCAAGTACCACTCCCCTCTAATTTACATAGTCTGTTAACATCCTCTTGGAGCAAACAGCAATAATAGTTTTAAAAGACAGTTATATTTCAGAAACATGTGCCCCTACACAACAAAAAAGCCCAGAATTTAGTACTATCCCTAGGCAGAATTCATCCAACCTTAAGGCTTCTATTATGTATTTCTGGGACAGTGTTTTGCTTCCCTGGTAAGTAATACAAATGAACTGCTGGCAACAGCACATCAAAACAAAAGAGACAGAATCAGAAAAAATACTGAAAAGTTTACCTTTATAGGAAAGCTTCAGTCTTGGGATATTTTGTTTTGACGTTCCAGTGACTGGAAGGAACAATGTCATTAAAGACAGCAGGCTGCAGGCATGTGGCACTTGCAAAGCTCTCATTCTGCTCGCTTCTTCTTCTGTATCTTCTTTTGCACTATGGTGAAATATCTCCCCACTTTTCAAACAACCCAAGTTTTATCTGGAAGAAAAAATGGAAAACATCTGTAGACCTGCATTACTGCATAAATAAATAATAATTCTGTAAGACAGCCAGACCTGTCTTTAAAGAGCAGCTCATTTAATTTCTCTGCTACAAAAGAATTTTTTACTCTAGTACAAGTAAAAATGTTTTGTTTCTTTAATACTAAATTTACACATTTTGACATTGGAAAAGTATGTAAACTTTTCAAACACATGTCTAGCATCGCTAAAGTTTAAGCATAAATTAAATTAATGCAGTATCCACAAAAAGAACATTTGCCATTCAAAAGTGACCACGCCACTTGTTAGTTCATACCAGTCCCCTGGATATCTTAATGTTTTATAACTCTTTTTATCTCAGTACAACAGCTATTGTATGTTTATGCTATGACTAGAATGAACTGTACCGTCTCAGATGCAATGGGGGTACAAGCGGAGTTAACAATTAGCACATACCCATCAAAACTTTCATAAATAAACTAAGAAAATTTGATAGAACAAGCAGTTGTGTTTAGTTTTAATAGGAAAAAAAGTCAATGCTGATGATGGATTTAAGTATGGTATTTCCAGCAGAATAACTGCCTCAACTCATCCACCAAAATGTCCTATAAACTTTAATGAGTGTTTCAGGCTGGGGTCAATAGGCTGATACGAGATTTTGTTAGCACAGTGTGCAACTAAGCCAGCTTTGCAGCACTTTTCACTTAATAAGTGTCATTTATATTCCATAAATCTTGAAGTGTTTTACAAATGAAAGCAATTATCACTGTCCTTATTTTCCCTATGCAAAAATAGAACCATAAAGCTGTAGTGAACCTATTTCCTCAAAGTCACACAGCTAGCACAGCAGTTGAAAAGAAAATAGCAATAGCAATCCTGATGTCCTTTGTACTCAGCTATCAAGGATCCCTTTTGCCCAATAACTCCACTTTTGCACATGAAATTATTTGAAATGGCATCTTGAGTTCTGAAGGCAAAACTTGATGGTTAATAAATCACAGAGATCAGAGTATGAAAATATTTTTAAGACCATATCCTTCCTCCTGCAAGTGCATGATGCTAGAGGTCAAGGGAGATGGCTGGTGAAATGACAAATATCAGTGTTTGAGTAATGCTGTAAAACCAAGGAGTAAGGAAATGTTATGGTTAGTCGAGAGATTAATGGCTCATGACTTGCCATGAAAATTCTTTTCTGAAAGGTACTGGAACTGCCTGATTAAAAGAGCAGTCCTAGTGCCCATATCAGCCAGCACTTGCACAGATATCAAAGTAGAGGTTCCTTACAAGCCCATGAGATGCAACACAGCTTGTGGCCCCTGGTCTGGCATTGGAGCTCCTGCCAGACCTGGGTCAGCAGCCAGAACCAATTCAGCACCTCCTGATGCAGGCAGTTCATCCTTCCTGGCATGAAAGGATGGAAGCAGTTGTCTCTGACAGAGGAAATCTCTCTCAGATGAAACTTGGGCTTTCTGAGCCTCCAGACCTTCTGTCAATAGTAAAAGACAAGGAAGTGTGCAAGAAGAGCACGATGATGAAAGAGGGGAACAATTTGTAAAATGCCCAAAGCATAGCTCTTATTGCAGAACACTGAGCTGCTTTCTTCTCAGTCTCCTCTTCAACAGTCATATTCAGTGCACTACTCTTGGCCAAGTGTGAGTACATGTTCATGAGATGATGTGGAGAGAAAACAGAAAAACATCAAATGCCTGTTTCATCTTTCCCTTCCCTTTATTACAGTATGAGATCCTAAGAGAAGACCCTTAATTCTTCCATGCTAACACATCTATTTGAGGGTGGATCACGAAGGACTGATACAGATTAGACTATCCCAGGGTTAAATTGCCTTTAAAAAAATTATTTAAGGGGAAGAAGGGGAAAAGAAGGGGAGGGGAGGAGGGTGAAGAATATATAAAGATGAGACACCAGCACTGTTCATCTTCAGCAGGATGATAGTGACAAACCATACTTCAAAAAGAAGCAATTAAGAAGGAGCCAGTCTCACTGCAAGTATGTTGAGAAGTCATGGCCTGAAGGTCTGGGCCTCAGCCAGCAGGGAATTCACTAAAGGATTTGGGGCTCATTTTCTTGAGGCAAATTACTGTGAAGAATCAAGACTAAATTTTAGTAAAAAACCAGTTGTATCAGTGCACTGTCATTTCCTGAACGGATTGAGAATCAGCACCAAAGTTGGGCCTTTGGCCATGCTCACAACCTCACTTTTTCATTTAGGCTTTTTTTGCTAATGGGAACCTTCCTTTTTTTTTTTTTTTTTTAAGTTGGGTTTTTTTCCCTTAGCCCTTTTATTTGAGTAATGTTGGTGAAAAACCATTTGCTTTCACAGGGCGGTTAGTTTACACTGGAGGCAGCTGCTCTGTGAGCTCACGCCAACCCTGTCCTGTCTTTAGATTCATTGCAATCTGGCCAGATTGTCACATATATTTTTAGTTTATGATGATCCTCTAATATAATTCCAGCTTCCACACAGAGTCCTTCCAACAGTCGAGGTCAGGTTAATGAACTTCAGGCCAACTAACTTGCCATTAATATTCAGGAAATATCCTCCTCTCCGTAACACATACAATGTCAATCAGTGTCGTGCTGAAAAGACCCACAGTCACACTGATCAGAAGCAGTCCCATGAGCAGAAATAAAACATTAAACCTAAAAGCAAATTTGATTCCCCCATTCTTTCCTCCCCTCAAAAGTAAGAAGAATTTGGTCAGAGAAGGAAAAATTACTGGTTTGTTTAGTTCTTTGATACTTCAGCTAAGGACCAACGCATTTTAAAACTTCCTCACCATGAACAGATCCAAAATAAATGAGGAAAAAGAGTCTGAAAAGAAAAATGCTGAGGCTTAAGCTGCTTTCCCACCTTGGCTTCAGCTAGGAAATAGCACTGCACTGTGTTAATTATCACCAGCAAGACCGACCAGGGAAGGAAGCCATACATACACCTCGCTGAAACAGGGGCATTTCCAGAGGAATAAAGGAGCTTTTATTTGCCCCACGCAGGGGTGGGAGGCGCAAGGCTGAGGAGGGGCTGAGCAGCCTGGCTCCATCCTGCTAGGACCTCCCAGCGGGGCCCATAAATTCGGAAGGGGCTGCAGGTTGAACTGCCAAAAGACAGAAAGTTGAACTGCTGGTGCCCTGCCATCCTGATGGAGAGAGGGGCTGGACCTGACTGGCACACGCATGATGTCACGTCCCTGAAATGAGGTGTCACCTCCCTGCAATTGGTCACATTTAGTGGAGCCTATAAAACAGATTGCTCCAAAGCTACTGTCTGAAACAAGAAAACCTGGAGCCAATTTACTAAACATAATTTATTCCAGGCCCTTTGTGGCAATAAACAGAGCTCTTCAGCCTTCTCAAACACACAGACAGTAAGGAACTCTGTGCTTATGGGAGCTTTTTCAGATCGTTCAGCTCAAACCTATCTAAATGCAAAATCTTGCATTCACAAATACTGTGTAGTTTCCGACTTCTCCTGGCGTCACGAAGTCCAGAGCTGAAACGACTGTAACCCATCTGCAAACACACACTTTTTAAACTGTATTCATGAAACTCTCAGTTAATTCTGCTAAAAAAGCCTTTATGGAATTAGAGGATAATTTTAAACCTGTTTCCAGCACTAGTTTTCCAAAGCCATTTTAAAATTCAGAATATTATATTGCAATGAAGAGTTATGGCTCAGTTTTAGTGAATCTAACAGTAATGTTGCAAATTGTGACAATTGAAAATAGAGCAACCTAGTCACTATAAGCTTATAAATTCATTATAAACCTAATGAGTAAGTTGCCTAGGTCATGTAGCTTCAATATGTAATTTTCTATCACTGATGCGAGAGTTTTTCTTTCTTCTCCTCATCTATCCTTGTTTGAGATCTTGGGGCTTTATTTTGTTTTGGTCTATGGAGTCAGAAGAGGACAAAAGATGTCCCTTCCAAGACATCAACAAAACAGCATGAGTGGCCTGTCAGACAAACATATTGCTTTAAAAGATTTAAAACCAAACAGCTACGAGAAGAAAAAAAATTACCCCACCTATGATTCAAATTTCTTAAAAGCTACATTATCTCTTTATCATCTCTTTATTAAGTGTATGTACTTTATCTATATGCACACAATTTTAAAGCATATTACTTTAACTACAGATATACAGATATATGTGTCCAATGAATTATGTAGATGTTTCACCTTGAAATTACCATACAAATTCTGAAAGAAAAATTACTGTGGTTGTCTACTGTGTGGTTCAAAACTGTACTATAATCATGAACTGGATACTGAATTGTCATTGTTAATAAGAGGGAAAACTGTAAGCATACATAACTCAATAAGTAACTTAGAAAATCAAATAAGACTAAAAATAAAATTACATCTTTAGACTTACTTAACATTCTTAACTTGGTTCTGCAATAAAAAAGATTACATTTATCCAGAGCACAATGAAACTATGTTCTTGTACCCCTTAGATGGTCTGTTTATTATTTGGCAGAAGATGCTTTTTTCTTCATTGTGAAATCTCATTTAAAGCTAACTCCATCCAAGAACTGGTAAACAGTATTATTCATCACTATTCCCCTACTTATTAAGTAGGTTTTGTGCTGTTTATAATCCAGAAAATGTTCTCTTTCAGGATTCAGAAAAATACTGCTTTTTACACAAACCCCAGATCAAGCATTATCTCACTTCCCAGCACCAGGAGAAATTAATGGATAAAAGACAACAGTACAATCAAAAAAACATTATGTGAGCCTACAGTGGGTGATTTATTTTTTCATTTTGTTTTGCTTAAATCACTGGGTTTAGTGTACCTGGTTTAGATGAGGTTTTGCCAAAGAGCGGTCCTCGCTATTGCTAAATACCCAAACGATTGGCAAAGACTCATAAGAAGCATAACCCATCTTACAATGAGTTTTACAAAACTTTAAAGGCTTTAACTTTTACTGAGCTCTTCACAGGATTTACACACTATCCATTCAACACCAATAACTTGGCAAGAAAAAACACTGCTCTGATTCCCACCTGAGAAGAACCAAATAGAGCAAAGAAAAATGAAGGGTTTGAGAGACAATGAAGATGCAACTGAGGGAACAAAGAGTCAGCAAAAAATATGGTTTTACTGCAGAGAACCATCTGATAATAAATAAAGCTCTCCAATAGAGAGAGAAAATATATTTGAGGATTACACTGAATTTTTTGTTGAGATGAACTCAAGCTCCAGTAAAAATGTTGACTGAGGAAGTGAAACATGAGAGAAGCAGAAGGAAGGAACTCCCTTATTTTGTTTACTTTTTCATACTTTTCAGCATCTTTATGATGGGAATCTACTGGTGGCAGCATTTCTAACAGGCATGCAGTCCATTTGGAGTAAAACACCCATAGAAATGGTAGAAACTTTACAGAATGGTCTGTGTCACATTACTGTGAAGAGCTTATCTGACCAGGGAATTTACTGTTGGGCATCTAAAATTTTACACATAGGAAATGAGCACTTCATCCTCAAAAGATATCAGGATATTTTTCAGGTCAATGTCAGTGAGGTCAGGATTACAATCTTTTAATCTTTTCAGAAAGTGGCAGATAGACAGCCACGCACAGAGACATGTTATGTATCATTACAAACAGGGATTCCAAGAAATTTTATCTGTGGCATTGTATCTTTTGGACATGTAACACATAAATCCAAGACTGATGATAAAACAAGTGCTATTCTCTACCCCTAATTATTTGTATATTGTGTCTGCTTAAAAAACAAACAAACAAAACAAAACAAAACAAAACAAAAAAAAAAAAAACAAAAAAAAAACAGGAAAGAAAACTAGACTCATAGATTTTTACATTCTATAGATTGTTTCTCAAACACAGCACCTATTGTTCAAGATAAAGGATGGGATGGAAAGCAACTTGTCATCTGATAATGATATTGCCAAGAGGACGAAGGCACATAAATAAAATGTCCCACAAGTCAGATGTGCAGCTGGGATCTTTGCACAGAAATATCAACATGCCTTTCACTCTAAAGTTAGATGCACATGTATCTCTTATGGGTTCTTTTTCCTCTTGTTTCTTCATGTTTTCTTTTGGGGAAGGAACTATGACTTCAGGTATTACGTCCATAATAACAGCTTTCATAGGCTCTATATTTAGAAGGACATGAGAATGCCCTAGAAGTCTGATCATCGAAAAAAAAAAAAAGAAAAGAAAAAATACAAAACCCAAACACAAGCCAAAGAAGAAAGCAGTGTAAGGCACGATTTAGCAACACATAAGAATCAAAAGGAGCCTTAAGCCAAACCTCAGTGTTACATTATTTTAAGTACAGCATGTTTCCCCAGCAGACCAAAAAAACCACTAATGCTATGAAAAGTGATTCTAAGATGAGTTTTGTAACTTCGGTATCCAAGAAAAGAAAAAGACAGTAGCGTGAAAATTCCTAGAGACATTAATGAAAAGGTAGACTAGATGGAAACCACTTTCTGCCAAGTACTGTGACGTCTGAAGGATTTCAAAGAGACAGAGAATTTTCCTCTGAAATGTCTGTCACCACCTGCAGCACTTGGGGTGGTTTGGCTCAGCTCTGAGTGAAGGAGACAGGGAGACAACCCTTGCAGGAAGCTTTGCCTGTGGAACAGCCTTGGCCTGCTCTCGAGAAAATACTGGAAAGTCAGAAAAATGTCATGATGGCCATCAGAGAAAATAAATGTTAATTTTGGGGAGACCTGCCTGAGCATTTAAACTCTAGCAGACTGCATTTGTCCTGCTGCAGCCTGAATTAGCTCCAAGCAGCACTGTCAAGCCACCTAAACCACTGACCCTGCAACCACCATTCTCCTGCTGGAAGAAACATAAACCTGCATTGGCCAACACAAAGGAAGGATTACAGTCTTTTTTTCACCTCCAGGAATTCTTGCCAGTGTTTTGCTATGGAAAAACTGTTCTCTGTTATTTCCTTTCATAGGAGACCTTCCAATATATGCAGGAAATGAAACATCAGTCCTCTAGCAGGGACCAGAAGTCTGAACTGGCTGATATTTTTGGGCATTACCAGTAACTTGTGGCAATGGGGTATTCTACAGATTAGTTACTTGAATTTGCCCTGTCATGACTTTTGTACCTTTGCGAACAACCCAGCTTGATGGGAAGGTAGTGCAGCACTCTGGTGAAATCTGTGACGTATCAAATCCAGACTTACTGCTCTGCAGATACAGCAGCAAGGTGGGTAACAGAGCATCCTCTGACAGGGTACAACCAGGCAGCTGTCTGCATGGAGACATCCACAGATGTGAGTAGGTGGGGCTCCTGTGTCCTTGATCCAAGCAATCCAGACCTCAGCCAGCTCCTGGTGCTGCATGGCTCCAGTGATTGCACACTATACAGCAATATATTACACATTTCAGCCACACACACATCTCAGGCACCACCAGTCAGCCAACTGTGCAGGCACAATCTGCAGATCATGCACACAATCACAACCCAGCAGACTCTACTAAATCAAAAACGCAACCAAAACAAACCCAAAACAAACCCTCCACAAAGCAGAAAGAAATAAAGGAACAAAGAGTTACATAAATATTTAAAATGTTAATTTCATTTCACAGCCAAGACTTTATTGTGCTAAAATTTGTAGCTAGATCATCTGACGTAAGCATTAATATCGCCAAATAGTTTGTAATTTTGTTTAATTTTTTTTTTGCAGGCACTTACAGATTCCCCAGCTGTACCTAAAGTCTATAGACTCTCTGACAAAAACAGAATGTTACAAATGTTAAATAGAGGCAACTGCATGTTGTAGTTGGCATCTTAATATAATTAAACTTTTTATGGATTATTTCTATTTTACAAATACTGATAGGATGTTTCCTTAACTGCCAGTACTGTTTAGTTTATTGTCAGCTGTGTAGAAGTCAAACCATAGTTTTCAAAAGAATTCAGGCTAATACATCTTAGCAATGGTTAAAAAATGTGTACTTCATATGGCAGCTGGGCTTTGATCAAATATGTTTGCTACATATCCAATGGCATATTTTCCTAAAATTCCTTTCATCAACGTATGGCCTCATTATTTGATGCACTGTCAGTGAACTCTGTACAGCACAGTCTGCAGGATTTAATGTATAAACTACACTATAGGGAAAGACATGCCGGAAGGATTTTAATTTACACTTCCAACAAATTGATTTAATAATTCATGACTATATGCTTGAAGTCTATTGGAGAAGGGTTTTTTAATCCATTGTCCAACTAATTTTGGATCAACATTTTGTACAGCCAGAATGTAAAGTGATACACATCTGAACATGTACACTGCAGAGCAGTGATCTCTGTTGGCCCATTAACCCAGTTATTTTATTGTTAGGCTGAACACATTTGCTTTCTTCCTGTTTTTTTTAAACATTTGATTTCATTTAAATTTGGAGTATGTGTGACAGGGAATCAGCAGAGCCTCTACAACAAATCCCACTTGTGAGCTTACAGAAGTCTCTGACTCAACATGGACCTGTTCCTCGTGATGGGTTTCCCTCAGGTACTCATCACCACAGCATCCAAGAAGTTTAAAAGCTTTAATGCCTCTATTCTCTACCCTCTATCCTTGTCATTATGAGTTAACTGGATTTCTTTTAATGCTACCACAGGAGATGACATCCCTTGGATAAGGTCACACTAGCAGTCAGGACCAGTACCCACATTCCTCTAGTCACACAGGCAACCTTCTCCACAGGGATAACAGACTTGTAACTCCTGCAGTGAGATCCATGACTCACATATCACTTCTTCCAGTGTTTTATTCGTGATTTAAGTGCTTGTGCAAACTGCAGAAAATTACAAGCAATCACAATTTCATTTTCTACAAAGAACTTCACAGAGCTGCGTAAGGAATAACACGCTGCCAGTGTGAGCTCAGACAGCAGGTTATCAAATCTTTAACAGTCCTGTGTCCTTTGATCATCAGTTTTACCATTTTCAAGGGTTACAACATGGTGCTATCAGACCCTCAAAGAACTTTCTGTTTGTGTCACAGAAGAAATCAATTTATATTTGGTGCAGTAGTTGTTTTGCTGGTCTATTTTTAAGCTGCTTTGTGAAGGGTGCTATCACGACAGCTCCTGGAATCTGAAACACCCATACTGAAAAAGAAACCAAGAATCCAGGCATCACCTCCTCCATTCAACACAGAAGTACTTTCACTTTAGCTTAAAACCACAAAAACTTTCCTTTGTCTTGTGAGGAAAAAGTGAGGACACAGTGTGCAAGGATGAATCAGTATTACACTGAAAAAAAGTAAAGATTTTTAGATGGTTAACCAGTTAGTTTCCAAAACCAGAAGATCAATATCAAAAAGGTAGGATGTAAAACACCACTTCTAATTTCCTCCTCCCCATTAGTCATTTGTCCCCTAAGATGATGAGGCAATCTCAATCTTGAGGGAGTTCTGAGGTTTCATTCCCTACAAGGATTGTCAACACTGGAACAGGAGCTCAGAGAAGTCGTGGCTTCTCCATATTTGCAGACATTTGAAGCTTGACTGGACATATGTCTAAGCAATCTGATCTAAAGCTGAAGTTATCCATCATTTGAAACACAAACAAAACCATATGACTTCCTCATGTCTCCTTCAACCTTAATTTTTCTACTACTTCCTTTAGCAGTTAATGGACAAATGAATAACTGAACTGAATCACACACTGAAGGTCTTGCTCAACACATCCAACATCCTTCCACTTAAACTCAGATGTCTGACAGCCATCAAATGACTTTTTCTACTCTAATGATCTTATCTTCCCAAAGACTCTTCTGATAAGCGCAATATCTACCTGATCTGCTTACAAATTAACTACTTTACTATTAAAATCTGACTGAAAACAGGATCACCTTTCTTTTATGAAACCATTCAAAAGCTGCAGCAATTCAAGAACTGATTCATAGGCAGATCATAAACCCTTGTATCAAGAACAGCAATGTGTGCATAGGACAAGTGGAGTACACACAGCATAGATGCAGGCACTGCATTAATTGTATAAATTCAGTATCTCACAGCTTCCAGGTACAGTTCACCCACATGGTCCTGGTTTGCCCATCCCATGAAAACTAAGCACAGAACTGAGAGTCAAAATTATTAACACAGTATGTTAAATAAGGCTTTTGCCTGCACTGATGAGACAAGAAGGGGATTTATTCCAGGATTCCCCCACTGCAGTTTGAAGAAGCTGGGTGAGAAGTGCCACTGGATGAACTGCTGACACCCAAACCACACCAATGACTTCTGCTCACCCAGCACACAAAACCATCTGTGTGTTCCAGGCTGGCCTCTCTTTTCTGTCCAGATCAGCAACTCCTTCCTGCCAGTCTGTTATCTCTCAGTGGCACCAAGAAGTGGAAGCCATTGTAATTACCACATTAAATATTTCTCAACGTTGTGGGGGAAAAAAATGTCTAGAAAGGATTTGGGCTCCATGCTGGCTTAGCTAGAAAAAGAGGTGGTGGAGAAGATTAGGTTGTGTTTCTATAGCCACGGCTGAGCAGGTGGCAAAGACCCACCACAGGTGCTTGTTCCATAGAGAATTCCATTTCCTGGTAAAACAGCTACTCCTCAAAGAAACCAGGGCTTGAAGATATCCAGTACTCTTCCTGTCAGATGAGCCTTGTGTAAGTTTATGAAGCCTTGGGATCACCATGATTAACTACCTTCCTTAAGCCATTCCCCACCAGGCTTTAGTGCTTTTAAACCACTGACCCCTTGAATTAAAGAGGGAGATTTCTCTTTTCACAGCTGTGACTCAACACAGGAAGGAATTCAGAGACATCTGAAAACAAAGCCAGGCAGAATTTAAAACAAAATCCTTCAATGACAGATTTAGCAAGTGATGGGCACAGCTGGAGCTTACAAATATAACTAAGCAAATGAGCATGCATTTTACAACAACCTTACATAGACAGATCCTATGAAGGGCAATTTCCTCACAAGGAATTGCAAAAACCAAACTGCTATAAATAAATAATCAGAAAAACTAGATATTGGCTGTTCAAAACGAATCTGAGTCTTTGGGTCCTTTGGCAAACTAAATGGTAACCACCCCTAAACTGAGACATGTGACAACCAATTAAGCAACTTAAGCCTTGATTTTTAGTTATTGGCTATTTAAATCACAATGTAAAATCAAAATTCCTATGCCTAGAGAAGAATAAAACACTACTAAGATAGTTTTCAAAATATAATACTTTTCATACATTCAATTTAAAATATACAGTAACTAGCACATACATATATTATTGCAAAGGAAATGCATCCCTACTATTTCAGATGGGGAAGCAGATGCTAAATGTACTCAGTAGATATTCTAGGAGGAATTGAAGTGAAAAAAAGAGTGGAATTAGATACTAACAGCTAATTATCAGTGTTACTATCTTAAACATGGCATGCTTCTTTCTACCCAGTCGAATGGGCTACATGACATAGCATACAAAACGTATCAGTTTAGGAAGCAAGCACAAGTTTGCAGATGAACTTTATAAAATGCAACAAATATCTTGAAGATAATCAAGCATGAGGAATAAACCTCTTGACCACCTCCACACAGTACTGCAAAGCCAAACAACAATGACTACTGAAAATTCTGTTTCCCTTGTCTGTTCAGCTGGGGTATGTGACTTGCATTAATGGCACGGGGAATAATGTACTTGCACTCAGACCCTGGACTGACTGATGTCAAATGAAGTTCAACCATTCATATTAATGGGGATCAGCATTTATCTGAGGGAATGGAAGCCTCTCAGACCTCAGGGTCATGAATTGACAAGCTATCGAACATTTTCTCTGTAGGGCTGACCATCCTCCATCCCCACTGAGCTCAGCTGTCTAGACCCTAAGTCCCACTCCAGCTGCTTTGTGCTCCTCCTGAGGCACAGAAAGAGCTCATTACAGATTCCTTCTGTGTAATGTGCAACACGGGCTGAGGTCTCACAACTCCCTTTCTAGGAAATGCAGAATAATCACATTTCTCTGGACCCCAAGAAAAACACAGAGACATAAACGCAAACTGTAAGTTTTGTTATTCTGAAGATCTGTAATTGATTAAGCCAGATGGTGACAGAAGTGCCATTAATGCCAAAAAAAAAAAGCCACTGAAAATATCACCTCAAAAGAACAAAGATGACTAATAACTTGTACCATTAAAGTGATTGTTAAATTGCTATTGTCTCACAGCACTAATAAACTGGGAGGATGCAAAAAGCAGCTTTTCTTACAGATGGACCTTCTGGAAAAATACCTTCTCACAGAACTTATTCTTGAATGGTTTCAGAGTATTTATAAGCTCATGGGTTGTAGTCATGCTAATGATCAGCAAGCAGTAATTTCAGATAGCTGATAAAAGTCTGTAGCTGATATTATCTGTCAAAACATTAAAATATGCAAAGAAAAACACTGCAGCAGAGTTTTGGTCTTCTTAGTATCAAGTAGAGTAATTTTGGGAGCAAGGACAGTTATAATTTTCACCATCATCATTAATCCCAATAATATTAAGAACAGCAATAATAACAATGATAACTGCAACATTTTTCCTAAACTTTTTTGGCAACAAAAATTCTGCCAGATGCAAATTTAAATTTCATGGATGATAAGAAAGTCAGCTGTTTCTAGCGGCTTTTACAAGTCATAACCCAGCTCTGGTAGTCAGGACATGCAGAGTGAGTGAATTCAAAAAAGCTCACTCAAGCCCTGGCATCTCTGTTTCTTTAGAGGCACCTCAGCCACACTCTTGTTTTTTCAGAAGTGCTTGTGTAAACATTAAAAAACACAAAACAATAAAAAGGTAAGAATCCAGCATGCAAGGCCAACCCCAGCAAAGGATGAGACCAATGAAAAAACAAGATCAAAATAAATGCCTTATGTGCCTAATAAATTTCAATATCATGAGTCACTAAACTGACTCATGAACTATAACTTCACCATGACTCTTTTAACTGTTCTACATAAGGATCTGCTTTCCAAAAAAGAAGAATATCTTTAGCAGACATAGTGCTACAGCTGTTTTTAACTTTATCAATAATATATATGTACTGTCTTGCAAGTTATGGAACTTGAGTTCTGCTACAGGTTTAGGAAGAAGCATGTAGGATGTAGGAGATATACAGCTAGACCAGAAAATACCTTCTATGTGTACATGGAGAACTACCAATAGAAAGCACTACAAAAACAATGAAGATCTATTCCTCATAGTAATGTCAGGTGAAATATAAAAGCTAAAAAGGCAAGACTGCAAATCTAAGCAGTCAGTAACTGAGAAAATAATCACATTTGATCTTTCAGCATTAAAGCTATCTCTCAATTTTCTTTCCTTAGCAATATGGATAACAAAACATATACTAATTTTCTAAATTTAATCAGTTCTGGGTTTTCTCCACCTTCAACATTTATTTCCTGTTCCAGAAAAATCCTCTCACACAACAACTCATTACTTGAACAGGAATGTAAAAATATTTGCAATGGCAAGACTGAAGGCTCATCCAGTCTAGTAGTCTCTTTTCAACAGTAAGAAGAACAATTATAGAACATATATATATAATATTTCCCTGCCCTTAGTCCTCCCCATCCTCTCCATCTATTTTCAGCTCAGGAGATTTCCTGAGCCTATTGTGGCCTGTCTATTTTTCAAGCCCCAAGTAGATATCACTTTCAAGTACTTGTCCAGCATCCCTCTGAGCCCTTGTAAAATTCTTGCATCTGCAACACCATCTGGCAAACAAGTTTATATGTCTGCTACCCAATGTGTGAAGAACCACTTCCAACACCAACAGTGCAATGTGATAATGTATTAATTTCCCCTCGCACACCACCACCTTCATAGTATTAGCCAGAAAGTGGATCCCACTGGGCAATAAAAAAAAAAAAGAGAATTCTGATTGAGTTGTGATGATCATCCAACTGTTGCAACATTATCTGCATTACACATGCTACCTCATTATTTTATTTTGTATAATTGTCTCACAGAGGGAGTGGGAAATTAAGTGAAAATTGGTCAAGAGAAAGTTAAGAAGGTGATAGTAGTCATCAGTTCTAATGAGTGTTTGCTGCCAAAAAAAAAGATCTTGCTATGGTCACTGCACAAGATGAGATATAATATTTCACAACTAAATCTTTGGTGAGAATCCAGGACCAGCTTTGAACAAAGTAAGCTCAATTCTACAAAGTAAGTATTTGCCAAGGCTGGCAAATACATGGGTGGTGCAAAACCAGAGCTGAGCTCAGTGAAAGACAAACTCTTCAGGTTCCACAGCCATCAGTGGCTCAGCACTGGCAGCAGAAGGGCTCCCACACCTGAACTGGTGAACACCTGCAGGCAGGTAGGATGGAAAAGGCATCCCAGCACCCAGCAGCTGGGGAGATCTGTCACACCTCTCCCTGTCAAGGCCTTTGCCTCTCTCACACTGCAGTAAAATTCACTTTCATTTTACTGAAATGGCCAGGTTTTCTCATATCCACAACTTCTAATCTAAAAAAAGCAGTAGGGGGTGGAGGGTTTTACTTTTGCACCAGTTGATAATGTATCTTTAAAATCTTCTGCTTTCAAAATTACTGAATAATTTAAGAATTGTGCTTTAAGATTTATGCTACAAACTGACTATAAAGGAAACTGAGGAAATAGAGTTATAAACTCTATTAATCTTCATGCTTTAAGATGTGAGTGATGTAACAAACACCATCTTGCAATACAGAACAGTAAAATTGTGAAGATTTATGCCTTCCGTTGGAACATCTGGTCTTACCCACTCTGGGTGCCAGAATGGCAGACTGGATGAGCTGCTTGTTTATTCCAGCCAGGCACTTCCCTGACTCCTGGACTTTATGTTAAGACATGATGAACATCTTACTCCCACTGGAGAATTTTCACTCTCATGAAGTC
>VZTT01052880.1:32404-56921 GCA_013400855.1 Buphagus erythrorhynchus
TACAGAAAGGAGTCTCACTCACACAGTTCTTGGCTCTTGCACCTCCTTTTAAATATAAAAGGACTTATACAAAATGATCTTTTAAATTTAAGTGGATCAACAGTTTGAAAATGCTCTCAATTTCTCTTGAAAAGCATCTGAGAATTGGTGTTACAGGTCCAATGCTTTGCTCTCACAAGAAATGTATCCTCAGTGGCCATGGACTTGTCCACTTCCACCTTCCAAACCCCCTCTGCAATCCCATCAAACTGATTGCAAGGAACTGTTAATTACCTCTAACTGTGCAAGAGCAAATCTGCACCTTCCTGACTCCAAGATGAATGAAAATAGTCCTACCTCATTTCTGAGATATACCTTTGGTCTCTAACATACTTGCTAATTTCTTTCTTCAGTTTCAACTCAAGCTCTTTGTACCCAGCAAACAGTCTAGTGAGGCTCTGAGTGCAGATGAACTTTAGCAGCGCAGGTGATAATAACACCTACTTTTATTGTATATTGCACTTGCACACCTCAAAAGCTGTCTGCATCACCTAGTTATTTTGCTTAATGTAATGCTACCTGGTGCAACACGAGCAATTGGTGCTGTGTCACAAGAGAAGAAACTTCTGCAAATGCCCAGGATATTGCAGTTATTGCTGCAGCTGAAATTTGGTCTGATTGCTTCACTTCCAAATTTTTTGGTTGCTTTTTTGCTATTAAATCTTGGAAAGCCTCCAAAATAAAAATGATAAAATCCTGAACATCACAAAAGATGCGTTCTTCCACATACTTGAAGATCATCTTTGGCTCAGTTCCTGATTTTAGCAATTACAGCATTCCCCCAAGCTCCCTGCACACTGCCCATAGATACAAGGCTTTGTATGATCTGTCATTTAATTCAGAAAATTATAGCAAGTTAGTGCAGGAACCCTATGGTAGACAGTAGAGCAATTCAATACTGAAACACTGTTAGGTCTCTGTATGGTTTTCTTGATCGATGTTACACTGCTGATCTATTTTTATATATTATTTACCCTGGGACAGTGCCTGGAGGCCCCAGCCAGGGCAGGACCCCATAATACTGCACATGCTATCAAGCAGGATGCAAGGGCCTCTCCTCCTTGCAGCCTGTAGTCTAAATACATACTGAATGAGACCAGACAGGAGAAGACAGTCAGAGGGAGGAAAAAGTGGGGCAGTTGTTAATTAGAGTGGCAGGCAGAGCACAACAACAACAGGGCAATATACAATGGCCATGTACAGTTCCTATCACTGTTGTTGTTTTCTCTCTGTCCTCAGTACTGTGTTTTACTACCTGCAGTGACCTAAGGACAAACACTCCTACAGAGAGTTGTCCCCTGCATGTCTGAAGCTCTGGGCACTTGTAAACATCTTCCACTGCCTGCTGAATTAGGGTACAAAGTGGGTGATGCGAAATCACAGGTTTGGAGTGACCCACGGGAGGATGATGACTTTGGGGTGTGAAGGGAGCCCAGAAGGCAGCTGGTTTCAGTGCAATTCACACAATAATCTCTGTCCTTATTCCCCTACACATAGCCAGCAGCAGGAACAGCCAGGAGTCCTTATGGTGTCCAGGAACACAAGTCTTAATTCTAAGTCCAGGCTGTCCCGGGAAGCAGCAATGGGTGCACCTCCCACCTAACTCACTACTAAGTCTCACTCTGGTTGAAGATGGGCTTTTAAGCTCATGAAGCTCTGACCCAAATGCATTTCTTAAATTAGGGACTACTTATTTCACGTCCTCATCAGAGTCACGACTGCTTTACACACAGATAAAATCCCCACTGTCTTTAGGTCCTCTGTGCAAACCCTAAATGTCCCTCTAAGTTCTTAGGATTGTTCAGCTCTGATTTCCAAAACAATAGTGTTGGGTCTGTAAGGTCAAGTAAAACCAATAAACATAATTCCTGCAAACAATTCTGAACTGAGCATATTTTAGACATTCCCAAGCATAAGTCTAGTCCAGTATCATACTGGAAATCCACAGGCTTTGCATGGGTCAGCAGAGACCTCAGATAGTTCATCCTGATACTCCTCATGAATCTGTATTGCCTAACTTCCCCTCAGATCCCCAGCATCCTACAGCTGCTTTACACATGGACCTCCAGCAGTGCCCATAGAAGCTCTCAAAATTTTTCTAACTCTTTTCGGAGTAACTTTAATTTTTTCACTTTTTTTTTTTCTTTAAATTCACAATGTCCATAACTGCATTTCCTCTGAGGATCAGTCCTTCTCCAGGAGACAACAACCACCTAGAGCTAACACAGTATTTCCAACCACTTAGGCTGTTGTATGAAAGGAAGAGCCCTCAGAAGAAGGTTTCCAAAAGAGTTTAGCTCCCATTTAGTTATTAAGGTCTGGATTTTCAAGTGCAGTGTTAGGTAAGATGAGACATGTAGGCTGTACATGATACAACATTTTTAGTAATACACAGCCCAGTGGCACTTCTTGGGATGCTGCTAGTCTGTGTAATGACTGCTTCAAGGAAACAGGAAAAATGAGAGCTCTATCATGTAGTTAGATATTAATAAAAGACTTCATGAATGTTTTACAAGAAATAAAAAGAAGAAAACACAAGTTCTTTGAGGTGGTTTCTGTAACTGTTTTAAAAGAACATTTCAGCAAACATATTCAATAAAGACATTTTTTCCCCTTAAAATCAAGCTGAGTTGATTTTATTTGATCCTTATATTCTTAAGATAACATTCATCTTGCCTAATTTCAACCATCTAAAATTCTGGCATTGTCTTGGCTCCCTCCAGAGAAGGTGGGGACACGCACTGCCGAGTTAATTCATCCCCTGGCTCAGATACTGTGCTGCCCCTGGGAGCACCTCACCCTGTACAGAAACAGAGAAAGATTAGGTGACCATCTCACACTTCAGACAAGTGAAATAAATCCCATCTTAATTAGCTTTTCCATTCACTGTACTTGCATTGTTACAATATCTGAGCATCCATACTTTCCAAACCTGTAATCCTCACACTCTTTCTATGATAAATGGTAATTTTTACTCATTTACAGACACATACAGTTGAGGCAGGTAGAGGCCATGCTCTAGACCTACAAAGGTATTTAGCAAGTTAATTGTCTAAATTAGGTGTTTTTCAGTCAGATGACAAATACTCAGTGATGTAGACAAAGCAGTGGGTGCCCTTAGGAATTTGCTAGGATCTAAGCAGAATTGACTTGCCTTAAGGACATATGTCATGGAATTAACCCTAGGTCTCCTGAGCTGCTGCCCTAACCTTTGGAATGTCCTTAACATCAAGCAAATCCTCTGCTGTTTTTTGAATAAACTTTTGAAGTATTTACAGTCATGTCTTCTTCTTTGTCAAACTCTAACAAGCTATGCACATTCAAAGCCTTTCATTCTTCCTCATAAATCAAACCTGACTCCAAGTCTCCCTTCTCACTTTTATTAGTCTTCTCTAAGCTATCCTTAGATCTTAACTTAGCAGTTAAGAGCACAGTGAGGCCAAAATTCCAGGATTTTTTAGGTGTTACTGTGATACAAGTAAACACAGGAGCACCAGCAGAGGGTTGGATCTTGCACTAAAATCAGTGAAAATACCACATTCACTTCAGAGCTCTGCTCTGGTATGCAGCTTCTGAGCACTCTGCATCACAGCACAGTGCACTGACACCACGTCTCTTGGACTTAGAGAAGTAATTGACCAAGACCTTAAAATTTAAATACTTGGGGCATGTCAACACGAGAGTCCAGACACAGTAAGATTTGAATTAGCAGCACACTGGCTGCTCTGCAATCACATCACACAGAAGTGTGTATTAGGAGGAAGCAACTTACTTAATTTGGAAGCAACTTACTTCATTTGAACAACAGCCTTAGGGCAGACACCCTGTGACAGGGCATGCAGAGTCAGTGTGAGGAAGATACCACTCTGCACACTGTTATTCCAGTTGCACAGTGGCTGACTCCCACATGTAGACAAACTTTATCAGTCCAGAGCAGGCTTCAGCACTGGGTGATACGTGCTTCTTAGAATAATCCTGGGGAGAACTGCTGAGTGCTGAGCATGTCCTCTGACTTGCCTGGAACTTGCACCTGGGTTCAGTATGGGTCAATTTATAAAACAGTTTCTTCTCCTTTCATCTGGAAAGATTTTTTTTTTTAATTATCTCATTAAAGTGAAACAGAAAAGCCAGTTTCTGTAGGGAGAGAGGTGTCAGCCCCATACTATTCAAGCAAACGACAAGATAAAACACTGGTACTAAACAAGTGCAGCTCTCCCCTTCTAAGATAGCTGCCTTGATCCCTAACTAATCAAAACAATTGTATATCAACCTTAAATTATCAAAGTCTAACTATGTTCTGTTTTCAGAAACCATGAGCACAGAGTATGGATAGTTTGTGGGAAACACACAGGTAAAGTACCACGCATCTTTCAAGAAAGATATTGAAGTAATTACAAAAGGTTTTTCAGACTTCTGATTATTAAAGGGATATTTGATCATCTCCTGTATTAACTAGACTCCCAAAACCTTACACAGTCACCCTTATATTGAATCCAGTAGCTTATTTGTGGACTAGCTCTTCATTGTCCAAATAAGGTTCAGTTTCTGGGGATATCAAGAAAACAAGATTCTGCAACATCCTTTGCATGGAACTGCCTTGTCCCTCTTCTGAAAAAGTTAAATCTCCTACACCAATATGAGAAAGTTCTGCCCAACCATCCAGCTTCAGAACAAGGAAACATGTTTGTTCTGTGTCAGGGTTTCCAACCTGTCTTGCAAACCACCAGAGGAACAAATTACTTCAGAGTTTTACACACACCAGAGAATCCCAGGCAGCACTGTATCTCTGCAGGGGAACTAAGAGTAAGTGCTTAGGCAGGAAACACTGCCAAAAACTCAAATGCCTATTTTGGGACTTTCTCCCAGCCTAACAGAAAAGCAGAAGGTGGAAATGACTGCTACATGAGAAAAGACACCCATGGGACTGAGGTCACACCTTCAACTCGAGATGTCCAAAAAGAGCTCTGAGCAACTGCTGCAGCCTCCTCAGCATAGCTGGGTTTTCCTTCTGAGTGATGGCACACACAGGCTAAGCCTGGCAAGATTTCCATTATAGAATATAAGGGCAGCTCAGACCAGATCCCATCGGTGAGATCTAATAAAACAATTTGGAAAAACACTACTTATCTTCTGAGAGAGAATACTGGAGACACTGACTGAGGATCCTGAATCCTGAGCACAAGGCTCAGAGTCTTGGTGGCTCTTCAGAACAAACTGTTCCCTCATTGTCCATCACTTATTTCTCCATCCTCCATCAGCACCTTTTCAACTTTTCTAACTGCTTGTGCTTACACCTCTTCTCCCATGTGGCTCAAACCAGAATAAAGAGAGTCAGCACAATTTAAACAAGGTCATGCTTTCCAGGCATCAAACCAGTATTTTGCTGAGAAAAGAATGAAAACAAATTGTACACTGCCTACTGCGAGTCCTTGTGAGATTCCCCCAGGGCCACCACAACAGACCACTGTAATCTCTGCTGATGCTAGCACTGGAGATAACAATGCTGCTTGTTATCAAAGCCACACTGTGTCCCAGTTATTCTGGCCTTACACACTATTTATCTTATAAAGATGAGTGCAGCACTTTATAGATTGTCTAATACTTTATCTTGGAGATGTCAAATCCCACTTTCCATTGTGTCATTTGAATTCCTAGATGGAAAATAAAACACAACAAATTCACACACATTCCAAAATGCTTTTCTCACAGCACTTCAGTGGCATTTACCTTGTTTGTAGGGAAAGGAAGGAAGGAAAGCACAGAAAGGATGGAAAGTACTTTTTTTTTTTTAACACCATTTACTAGAACAGATTTTATTACTCATAAATAATGGTGGTAACCTAGGATAAAAATAGAAATAAAGCCTGTCTTCACTAAGAAAATGACTATCCATATTTCATCACTGACCAACTGCAGAACAGCTGTGCCTGTGATATCAATGTTATCACAAAGGAATTTCTACCATTGTCGTGAAAACCTGGCACAAGACCTGAAATCTGTCTGAATTCTCTCCCTTTAACAGTTTAACACCCCACATGTCAGATTGCTGGAGTAGAATACCCCTGGGGAGTGAGAGATTTTCATCATGTCAGACCATTTCTGGGAATTGACAGGATACAGGAAAACTATGCCTGAAGCTTTTACAAAAGCACAGGAGAGAGTTTAACTGTAGGAAGGAGATGGAATTTTGGAGGGGAGTTTGGAAGCAGGAGCAGATTGTCCTGTGACTTGAAACCACCTGGAGAACTGCTGCTGCTAGAAGGTAAGGATGGTCAATTCCTGCTAGGAAAGACCAAGCTCTTGTGCCACAGGACATGCTGGCAGTAGCACAGACCCAGCACAATGGGAAAAAAAAATAAATATATATATGTATGTATATATATATAAAACACACAGAATCTCACCTTGGCTCTTAAATTAAATACAACAATTGCATTCTGCTTTTTTGTTTTTTCTCTTGCTTTGAAAGCAGAGGTTTGGGATTGAGATAAACTCCCTGCCCTGTTTGCTTAATACACCTGCTTTTCTGTCAGGCTGTGAAAAGCTAGAGAAATTGGCACTGAAGCTTTCAGTAGTGTATTGTGCCTCAGTATTCATTCTTCATCCTTATACATCAGTGTACAACAGCAACAAATAGAGAAAAAAAAATCCCTCCATCATTCCATCACTTAAGGAGCCAAAGCACAGTAACTCATCTTTCACCAAGCAGGAAGGATTTGATTTTAAGTACCATTGAGGAGATAACTGTCTGTGTTATGAGTTTCATAATGGTGCTCGTGTTGCCATTTAGGAAAGTAATGAGCTGTAGCAAAGTCACAGGAAGCAAAGGACACAGTAGCTTCAGCCTCCTGAGGACAGCAAAGCAATTTATCTGTACTTAGACGTGTAAAACTCTTTAGGGAAATAATAATAAAAAAAAACCTTAAAAACTAAATCACAGACGTGAATTTGTAGACAGATGCCTTAAGAAAATCAGCCCATTTCCCCCTTCACATAAATTTCATTATGTGAGTTTAATCAATCTTTAGCCTAAGCAGTTTACAATTATTTTATCTAAGGACAGAAAATCTTTACATGTGAAAACTCCTTTAACGTCACTGAAAGTTGCACAGGTTGTTGGGATGTTATACTGGGGAAAGCATTTCTTTGCCATAAATCTGTTTTTTATTTTTTTTTTCAAGCTGAGGCAGCTTTATGAGATGAAATATATCTGCTTTTTGTAGATGTCACTAGAGGACTCTAAACACCAAATCGTAACTCCAAAACAAACCTGTACACTGCAAATAGTATTACCCAGGACATTCATCTTAAAAAGACAGACAGCACAGAGGACCACAGCTAATCTTTTTTCTAGAAAGAGCACCTGAAAGACCCTTGGGCCTGAACAATGTTAGTAACTTCCTTAGATGCATCCATTCTCACTGTTTCCTCAGCTAGGTGGGGTGTGACATTCCAAGAATTACATCAAGTCAGCTTCTCCTTATAGCCTCTAAAGCATTGAGTTCAATTTGCAAAATAATAAATTGAGACTTAAAATAAACACCTTGGGTTTCATGAGGTCTGAGAAAACCTCACTTCTGACAAGATTACAGATTGTATAAGACATCAGATCAACTGACCACAATGATTCAGACTGTAGTTATGTAAAGCATCCCTGCCTATTAAAATAGTTTTAGGAAAAAATCAGATTAATAACAGAGATTTATGATATTAACTGACTCTTCAGTCAGCCAAGTTCACTCTTAAAGACCAGATAAAGCTGTCTTTTGCTGTTTCCAGGCTGTCCATGCCCCAGGTGCACGCAGCACAGAGCTGTGCCTGCTCAGTGCCTGTGGTGCCCAGGAACAGGCACTGCTCTGTACCTCACCTGCAAAGCTGGGCTGGCTCCAGAGTGCCCAGTTCTCCCGGACTGGAAGGAGAGGATCCACCTCTCCCAGCACCTTTCATCCAGCAGCTCCAGGGTCAGCACGCTCCTTTGGAGCAGGTAGGATTGGTCTCATTATGATTAATTCAGTGGTGTAGCTCAGTACCAAGCAGGAATATCAACACTGACACCAAAACGTCAATTGGGGCAGAGCCAGTAAAAGAACTCTTATCCCTGGAAGATGGTGCAAAGCCAGTTTCTTCCTACTGGGACTGACAATGGAGCAAAAATGTGGAACTGAGGTGGCTGGGAAAGCCACAAACACCAACAACACCACTGCTCTGACCCACACTTGGGAAACTCCCCTTCCAGGTCACCTCAGCACTGAGCCACTGAAATAGGTGCTAAAGGTTTCTTTTACAATTTAGTTTTTATTTTAAGTATTGGCAGAAGTAAAAGACTGACCCTACTCATATCTGTCTGCTGTGAGAGCTCCTTGCTGAGGATCCCAAATGAGTCCCAGGGCAAGGGGCTTGGAACTTGATGATCATCAAAGTCCCTTCCAACCCAAACTATTTTTTGGTTCTATGATGTCTGACAGGCCCCTCCCAATGCTACTGAAACATAGCTAATAAATTAATAAAAGCTTCTTTGAATGGGGAAAGGCCCACTGCTTGTAACTAATGACTACATAAACACAAGTGACAAATTTGTTCCTGTGTCTTCTCTGATTTCTATTGAACTAGAATGGATCTTCAGAGAGGTATAAAATACAATCACTCTTTTAGTAGGACATAACATAGTAGCAGCTTTGAAGATTTATTTATGTTCTTAACAAAGGTTTTCAAGTACCTGCTTAAAAACAGGAAATAACACGTGAAATTAAGTAAAGGATTTATTTAGAGGTAATTTATATGCAGGTGCAACCTTTCTTTCACAAGATAAGAAAATGGATAATGGGAATGCTACATTCTGCAAAGCTACAGATTATGATAGTGCAGAGAACTTTACAGCTGGAGCTGGTTCTTACTGTAAATCTTAGAGAAAAGGAACTGCACTTGCAACAGCCTATTACTACTTGTCATTGCCCTTTATTTTATTTCCCTCTCTCAAGGTGGAGCTCTCTGGATACCCAAGGATGTTATGAGCATCTTTCCTTTATTACTAAAGCCTTTTAGTATAAGCCTTCATAAAACCTCACACATATGTATTATAAAATTACAGGGAATAAGTTCCATATGAAAAAGCCATCATATTTCTTCTTACGATTTTTTAGCAAAGATTCTAACATTAAGTATGAGAGCAACAGACATTGTTTTAATTCTTCACTGTGGAAGGGGGAAAAAAATCAACTTTTTGCTTTTGGTTAGGAAAGAATTTTTTACATACTCCCTCTTTGCAGTCTCCCCCTTGCAAAACCAAAAAAGGATTTTAGACAGACAACAAGTAACCACAATTATACGGAGTGTGTCATTGATAAATTCCAGGGGAATACAACAAGCTAGGTAGGCACATACCATTAGATCTAGCTGTTCAAAATCTTAAATTCTAGCCAAGATTAAACTGGACTATTTGACCACACCAGCCCTCAAGACTGCACTTTAACTTTTAAAAGGCTCAATCTCACTCTAGGCTTAGACTTTATAAAAGTAACTCTTTCAAGAGAGCATTTTACACAGCAGCCTATCTTTAAACATGTGCTTAAGTCTCTTGAAGTCACTATATACAGATAGACTGAGAACAGCCCCAAGTCTTTCATTTTATGACAGCCTTAGCTTTGTATAATTTTAGTTAATCCTAGGCTTTCTGTTCCCAGTGCATTTAGGCGTGAGCTATGCTGACACAAGATGAGATCAGACTTGGTGCTGCAGTGTCTTCAGGAATTTTGGAAGAGGATGTTCCAGGAAAATTGGTAACTTCTCTTCTGCCCACCCTCTTGGAGAAAAAAAAAAAAATAGGAAAGCAACAACAACCCAGCGCGTCATTGGAGTATGTTTAGATGTTACAGAGGTTTTAGCCTCTCTTCTGCTGCATGACATCTGCTTCCTGCAAGTCTCCTGGTTCTCTGACCAGCTAAATTTGAAACAGTTTAATTATGGTTATTTATTTTGCTTTTAAACTGACCACATTAAAAGAAAAAGCTCACACAACTCTTCTGTTTATAGTAGCACAGGAAGAAAAATATGCAAGGATGTACAAAAAAGGATAAGTATTACTGAAAGCTGAGTAATACAACCAGTGTGAAATTCATGCAGGGCAGAAAGCCCTCACGAGTTACAGGTCTCCATGCACATATAAGCTCTAAAGCATGATGTCTTTAGCCACATAAGTTCCGAGCTGTTTAGGATTTGTCCTGAAAATTAAGTTTGAAAATAAATGTCTCTAATGTCCTGTGCTGAGTCTGAACAGGGAAAGTATTAGAGAAACTCTCAGGTACCAACAGAGCTCTGAACATTAATCACATTTTCCAGTTACGCTGTGGGGAAGTGCAATGACTTAGTTAAGGCCAGTATAATGTCCCAGGCTTAAACTACCACACCCATCACACTGATAGTCAATTGAATCAATGATTCAACCCAGATGGGAATCCAGGTTCTTCTTGGCTTACTGTTATCTCTTCTGCCCATTAGGTTATGTGACTTCCATAAATTATTTTGCAGCTCTCGTTAAAAGAAAATAAATCCACATGATGCTAAATGCTCCCTTCCAGCTGTAATGCAAAGTGGAATTTTGGAGCACAGCGCTGCTTCCTGACTCATCCTGGATCCCCTCCATGTGACGTTGGATCCATCTAAGCTGGGGAGAGCAGAATAGAAGGGCTGTGCTTTTTTTTCTTTTTGTTTTTTTTTCTTTTTTTCTATCACCCACTGTCAGATAACACATGCATGTTCTCTCAGCATGTCTCTATTACATTGGAAAAAAACAACAATACCAGAGAGGGGCCTTTCTGAATATACAAGGATAGAAAGGAGAAGATAAAAGGGCTAAAGATTTATACAGGGATTATTTAAATAATGACTCACTGCCATTGCTAAGTTTATAAAATATATAAAATCCAGACAGAAATGTTGGGGCAGGGGAAAACTGTGTTGAGAAGTGCGACAGAGGTACAGCACTATAAAAAAGTTAAAAATAACACACCCATGGAGCAAAATTTCCTCCACACATAAATACAGCCACTACGCTCCAGGTCCCATGCACATGGCTTCACTGTGAGCTTCTCTGTTGCTTGTTTGCAGCTGGAGGAAATCCAGAAAGCAAGGAAAACAAACGCATGGCATGTTCCCTGCGTCCATCTGATTTAATGACATTTAGCACACACCTCTGGCTCTTTCCAGGGGTTAAAAAGACAAAGGGCCAAACAGAGCTCCGGCAATCCCGCAGGCTGCCCTGCCAAGAGAGCGCGGTGGGAAAGCCTGCTTAACCAGCCCCAAAGGATTCCCTCCCAGGGAAAACCTCAGAGAGCACAGAGGTGGCTCAGTGGCCAATTCCAGCCAAAGAAATCCCGGCATGTGCTGGGAATTCAGCTGATTCCCAGCTGATGAATCAGCCTCTCTGGATCCACAGGTGACCGGCATGTCTACACGTGTGGCACACAGTGAAGCGACACCTGAGATTACAGCTGCTGGACTTTGAACAGCAAAAAGAATGAGAGGAAAAGCAAAACAGGGATTAAAAAATAATCCAGAAAGACATCATTATTTTGGCCACCCTGAGCTAGCAGCAGGCTCACAGGGTGACTCCAATGATCATGGCTTTCTGCCAGTTGAACTGTAAAGATCCTGACTGCGTGGGACATTCGCTCCTCCGCCTGTTTTGTGACATGAAGAGAGGCTTAGCATACATATCCCTTCTGCTAGGATCAAAATAAGGACAGGTGCTGTTGGAAGCATTTCATCCTTTGCTTTTCAATACCTTGCTGTTTACATGGTTAGCTGCTTAATTATCATTACTTAATCTCTGAGTAACAAAGACAGGATCCTCAAACACTTTAAAGGGCTCTTCCCCAATGAACAACATCTATTTCCATTTAACACTCTAGCTTAATTAAAACTTTTCCCCCCTCAGGGCCTTGTGTCATTTAATTCAATTGCAAAATCCCAGTAGAATGTCCAGGCTGCAGCACAATTTGCGTAATGAACACAGTGGTATCTGCAGTGAAAACATCATGTCTCAGAAAACAACAAAAAAAAACCACTGGGAAGCAGAGCAAAATCAGAGCAATTACAATGCTTTGCTTTGGAAGGCTGGTTGATGGCACAACCTGCAGGTGGGAAAGAATCAGACAGAGGCCAGTATTTGGGAGCGGGGTCAAAAAGAGGTATCAATCTTCTGGGCATCTGACCATAGCTACTCACCAAGACAAAGCTGAGGGCAGGAATACAACTCAAAATTACATCCTTCTCATATTAGTCACCTTACTCAGTACTATTGAAAGGCACTTCTCCCTTCTTGGGATTATTGTCCTGAAAGCACCTATTAGCCTTTGCAATACAAGTCATTCTTGTATCTTCAGACACAGCAGAGACTGGTGAAGCTGCTATTTCCATTTCTGGCTGAAGCACTCAATGGGCAGAGCCCACACACTGACTGTAGGAGACTTGGATTCACAGCACTTCTGCCTGGTCTACAGCACAACTCCCAGTGCTTCAGCACTGCACCTAATGGGAGCCTGTTCTGTTGTCCACACCCTGAGAATCCCTGCTGGATCGACCCAGTCATAAGAAGAGGCAAAGCAAATTTAGTTCCTGGATCTCAGGCTAGTCTGGGTGTCTAAGCCAAAATAAAGTTCAACTAAAAGTGAAGCCAAGCTGCTCAGCCTGATCAAGGCAAAAATGCTTCGATTTATGAGACATCTCAGAGCAGGACTTGTCTTGGAAATTTTAAGAAAAAGAGGTGTGGCACCTGCAGAATTTGGATATCTCTGTTTGACAGTAGGTTTACAATTATGGATTAAAATACTCCCAATTCCTCTTTAGGAAACTATTTAGACACCCAGCTTTTACAGAAGACTCTGGTCCTTGCACTTTGCAGGAGATGATGTGCTTTTCTGGATAAAGTCCATAATAACCTGAATAAACTAATTAAAAGGCAAAGATGAAAATCACATCAATTATACTAATGAGGACTTGAAAAACAGCATAGAGGCAGTGTGCCATTAGCATTAAACACCTCCAAATGGTAACCAGTGAAATCAAGTCTCTTTACTTGTCCCCCAGATTTGCAAGTAAAAGAGAGAAAGTGACGCGCTACAATTCTTCAAGTTCTTGCCTGCATCTTCCTGGCCTCTGTCAGAGAAACAGACAGGGTGTGAACTGCTGCTTTCTCAGCTTCTGGTCCCATTTATCTCTATTATTCTTGGACAAGTCGCCCCAATTCAAACCGAAGTGAAGCTCTTTTTGAGGAAACATAGGTGGCTGCTTTGTGCTCCTGCAGCACGGTCACCGATTACCTAACGCGCTCAGGAATGTTTCCCTCCTACAAGCACCAACTTTCATTTTGCAATATTCGCTGCAAAACAAGGATCGTTCCCACCCCGGGAGCTCCTGCACTTGGTGAAGTGGCGGTGGTCCCTGCGAGCAGGGATGATCGCTCTCAGCGAGCAGCGCGCCCAGCCAGGTGCGCTGCGCTCCCGGGGACGGAGCGCTCGGCAGCCGCGCTCACGGCGATGCTGGAGGGCTCTGCAGAACGGAAGGGACTCTGCCACCGCTCCGGCAAGGAACACTTCTGCTGAGGAGCATGGGCTCATCATGCCTGCTGCCTTCCCAGAGCCCGGAGCAAGAGTGCCGAGCTGAGCACATGAGCTCCCCTCCCATCTCACAGCCTCTACGCCCCGCTCCCCAAAACTAACTCCTCTCCCTTCACTCCAAGCGCACAGCTGGCAGAGCCCAGCCAGCTCCTAAGCCAGCGAGGCAGGTGGCCCGGGGGCCGCCAGGTACCGGCACCGCTCCGCTCCTGCCGGGGCAGCCCCGGCGGCGCCCGGGGCAGGGGCGAACGGAGGGTCCGGGGCAGGCGGCGGGGACCGCACGCACCTTCCTTCCCACACCGCCCTCCACCCTTCCCCGCGGAAAGTGCCCCAGCGGCCGCGGAGCCGCGGGGCCGGCCGGTACCTGCCGGGGCCGAGAGCGGCGGAGCGCAGCGGGGCCGGGCCGGGCCGGGCCGGGCCGGGGTGTCGGAGGCGTTGTGCGAGCGCTGCTCCTCCCCGGCGGCGGCAGCGGAGGGTCTCGCTCCTTCTGCGCGAGTGTCAGACTTTCCCTCGGCCGCCCGCCCTCCATCCCGCCACCCCTTTCCACTCCCTCGCACGCACATGCACACCCCTCCAGCAAATGGGCTGCCGCCTGACAGTGCGCCTGTGTGTCCGGCTGTGTGTCTGTCAGCCGGCGCAGGCACACACCCCCTGCTCCGCCGCTCTCCGCAGCCGGCCCGCGGCTCCCGGGCACGGCCGGGCTGCGCACGCCAACAGCGGTGTGCCCACACGGGGAGCCTGAGCCCGTGTGCCCTGCCCGGAGCGCAGCCCTGTCCGGCACTGCCGGATCGCACACCTGCGAGCTGGCCCAGGAGCATCCCGAGCTGCCTGGGACCGCCGTGCTGCTCCTCATCCACACGGCTACAGCAGGTCCGCTCGCGGTGTGCCATGACACATTCCCCTGGGACCGAACTGCAGGACACTGGCTTGTAGACTGATGGAGTAAAAATAGCCAGCTCGCCACACTCACTGATAGGTAGCCCGAAGCTCAGGGCTTTTAAGAGTTTGCGCATTTAAGAGTTTGCCCGTGTGCAGAACAGGCACACATCTGCCTTGGCATTTATTTGTTTTGCCCCCGGAATGTGCTACACTGGTGGTTCTCTGGCTTTTGCATGCTCCAGACCACTTCCTAAGAGAGAATTCCTCTGCTGGACCAGCCCAGTCCTACCCAAACCATTCTCTCCAGCACATTTCCTCTGTGGCTGCCCGAGGAAGAGGCTGGCTGCCCGCAGGCCGAGGGCCGCTGCACACATGGCACGGACAGTGTCCGACCCTTCCAGGCGGGACACACTGCGGCTCTGTCCGGGGCTGTGCTTCCCTCACTGAAGGGCTCAGAGCGAAAGTCTCCAGCTCAGCTGTGGAACAGACCCCGACTGTTGCTCCTGTGAAATAACAGCAGAACCAAGGAAGTCCAGAGAAATATATTGGAGTTTCCACTATGTAACTCACCTCAGCAGAACTTCATCCTCACCTGCCATTCACACGGAAGTCAGATGGGTGGTCTGGGTATGCAGGACAGAAGCTAAATAAGAGGAGTTTTTTAGGTTCACGGAAAGTCAACTTTACACCTTTTTTACCTATGTTTTTTAAACAGCTTGTTACTACAGTACCAAACTGACATTGTTTTTATAAATTCTACACACACAAATACAGACTGTACTTAATCTACACGTGTTTATATTCCCAAAAGACAAAGGGAGGAATTTGGAGATAGGTTGACTATTGACTTCTGCTGTTTAAGGCCTGCAAAAAAAATGAAAGAAGATTTTATACTGAATTGCCACATTCATATCACTATCATTTCCATTGCTTTAATCCCCACATGGCACTGCTTAATACAAATAAAATTGGGATGAGTATGATGCAGATTTGAGCCCAGTTTATGTTTTGAATTTCTGCAGAGTAATTCTTGCACTTTACCTTGTTCCCACTCACTGGAGATCACAGGCACTGTGCTAATAACCCCCTTCTGCAGCTGAAGAAACTCAACAAATAGAAAATGAGGAACAGGTTGATGGAAGAGTTGTGGGTTTTTTGGATTTTTTCAAGCATTTATTAGAACTATAGAATAGGGGCTTGAGGTATGATGAGAACATGAATCTTGATAATGAGAAAATGTGCTGCAAAGTTCTGTTTGTTTCATGTTCTGGAGATGTTTCAGACTTCTGTGAAAAAGGAATCAGCATGAATATCTCCTTTTCTCATTTGTGGAACAAGTCTACAGACTCTGTGATGTAGGAGCGGGGGGAAATAAATATCTTGGAAATTATTTTATTTTAGCAGATTTCGGGGGGGTGGAATAAATAGCAGAAGATTTATCTTTCAAGAGTTATAAACCCTCATTTGTGAAATAGAAGCTCTTCATGAAGTGGAGGAAAGCAGGAAAAAATCCGCCCTCTTGTGGCTGCTGGCTAAAGGAAAGCTGATAAATTAACATTTCTGTGCAGACAGCAGCTTTTGTGTGGCTCGCTAGGAAGGCTCTCAGACAAGGTTACACGAGGTCATGCCATGGACACAGCCTGAGCAGGCATTCGCCATCTGCACAATATCATTGTAAATGATCGCTCGATGCATTCCTTGGCACTACATTTTCAAACACTGTTCAGAAATTCCCAGAGCAGATAAGTACAGCTTTACTGGGAGAGTCAGAAAGAATTTTACCTTTCTCAGCGTATGTGTTAATGTCACCTCTTTGAGTGACCTTTTTGGTGAGGACTGCTTTTGCTCTTAACAGGATGTTGGAAATGCCCCTCCGCCCCGAAATAGGAATTTAAGCCAAATTTACAGAAATGCTCTAAAGTTTCCATAGGAAGAGCAAGGTTCCTTCCCATGTTTTGAAGATGTGATGATTACAATGATGGTGAGGATGATGCCATTATTTTTCGTGCAGAAAAGACACTGACTATTGGGTGGCAGAAGCATTCAACAGGTCCTTCTAAATTTTCAAAAGTGAGGGGTTTTTCTCTCTTTTTTCTTTAGTAGCTAATTTGGGGCTTCCCTAAGGCCAAATTCCACACCCAGTGCCCAGAGCAGCTCTTCAAATTTCCTGTAAAGTTGAGTGGCTCATGAAAGAGCAGAAGTTGAACATCAGATACCTGCATTTTTGTTTTCTCATCGGGCAATGATACAAGCATGAATTAAATGTCCGAGCAGATCTTTCATAAATAACTGAAATGAGGAAGAGAGGTCAGCTATTTTTGTTACTTACCATTTGCTTAATTTTGTGCTTGATCATTAATCTGAGCAATGTCCAGACACTGTAATGCCAAACTGGCATATTTCGGGCAAAACTATTTTAATGCGAAATGAATTGTCATGGTAAAATAGATAGTCGTTTAGTAAAGACTGCGGGAGAAACAGGAGACAGCAGCCTGCTGCCACACTGTAAGCGTTTATCTTTATGCTAAGCACTATTATTCCTTCTGTAAGCAGTGACAGAAATGCCTGCAGCATGATGCAATGTGATGGTGTTGCTTCAATTTCTTAAGGAGAGGGATTGTTTTCCAAATGTTGGGCTAAGCTGTGCCTAGTGAATCGCCTCAGGTTGGACTATCATGCATTTGGTGACTCTGAGGTCCCTTCATGAGAAGGTCCCCTAATTCATGTCCAACTCAGAAACATTTCAAAGGAGCCTCCCACTCTTTACAAGCCCAAGAAATGAGTTGTCGATTTGCAGTGCTTTTCCCAGCCATCCATCCCTGCATTTGCTTCCAGCAAAACAAGAAAATGTTAAAAATTATGGATAAAGGCACTAAAGACCAGAACTGATTTACTTTCATCTACTGGAAAGCCAGAAAAGCAGTGAAGGATCCACAAGTGGGGAAGCCTTTGTGAGGATGAAGAGGGAGCAATCAGCACAGAAATCACCTCATCCAGTCAGCCTTAAGTGCCTTGTTTGTGACTCAGCCCCCAAATTTGCTCCCCTGGGGAGGCTTGGGTCACTAAATTCCTACAGTTACTGTGCGAGCACACTGGCAGACTGAGTTCCACACTTGCAATAAAGTCAAATTCAAATCAAACGCTGTCTAAGAATCTAGATCAATATTCTCTGAAGATACAAGTCGTATTTCCAAATCCAATAATGGCACCTACATTGATTAATGGACTGTATAGAGAAGACTGTATGTATATATGTGTATACATATTTATGTATATATATATACATATACACATGCACACACATACCGGAGAGTTACTAGGAGGCAGGTGTTTTAAGGAGGATGAGTAAGACAAAGAATAGTACTAGTATGGTATTGAATTTCCACCTTGCAGTCCATCAGGAGATAAAGGCTCTTTTTCTGCAGTCTTTCTGAGCAGGAATAGCCACAGTTTGTGCATTGCCCTGAGCTGATGCAGCTAGGCTGACCCTTGGGGGTCTCCAAAGAAAGACAAAGACCTCTGCTTGCTCTCTCTCCCACCACTTTGGGAAGAGAAGAATCTGCTTTACTCCAGTGTTGGTAATCATAATGCAATACCTGCACAGTAATGCATGATGATTTTATGTCTCTGGAAAAAAAAAATGGAAAACACCCCACCCTATTCTTGAGCATGGCTGTGAGGTGGTATCAATAATCCCAGGGTCCTGGCCATGTCCCTCCTGACTGCTGCAAAAATTAACCCTGTTAATTAACCCTGGCCAGGACCTGGACAGGCATATAGTGCATGTGGGTTCTGACCCAAATATGGTGAGAAGAATGAAAATTTTGTTTACAGATCACGTCTAGGATATTCATTCAGTGTCTTTAAAATAAATAGTACAAAAATGTCAAGAAAAAGGTTTGTTGTATTTCCACTTATGTCCAGGATAAGAAAGAAAATCAGCATCTCAGAGCCCACAGTTCTATGTATTTTATGAGTCAGAAAATAATTTCCATGAAAAATTAACTGAAGCTCATTTTCCTGCTTTTTATAAATTAAACTTCTATATTTCTACTTCCAATGAAATCTGCCATTGAACTAATTGGTTTAAGGCATTATCCTGCTCTCCCTAAATGGCAGTGACTGCTGCATTGATTTATGGGCTTCAGCACCAAGGAGGGGAGGGTAAGAATAAAATCAGCTCTGAGCTGTGTCCAGAGAGCTCCACTTCCCCTCAGTGGTGGCTGTAGAGAAAAAGAATTTAAAAACCCTCATTTTAATAAAACATGAGTGCTATTATATTATGAAATGGTACCATATATTTTCTTATCTCAGAATACAGGATATCTAGTTCTGTTTATCCTTAGCATGAACAAATCTTTGTGAATGCCTGAAAGTCACATTTTTCCAGTGAAAATATGTACTTGTGGTTAACAGAGGACAAACATCCAAGCAATGGTTCTATAGATAGAAATGTTCTGTCCTCTGAATGGCTCTAAAAGATAGCTTTGTCCGAAACACACCCTATTTATTACTTATTCTTGCATATTTTTGTTTCCTACCCAACTTAGGGCAAACCCTACCTCTAAGTGATCACTTTTCAAGAAAAATAGTGTTAAATGGAACCACATGCCTTGGTGATTTACTGCATACATTATGTGGGCTCATGTTCACTGTCCTCAATAAATAACTATTTTGATTGTATTATAAGATCACCTCCCTTAAACTCTTAAACATGAAATTTGTTATAGCCTCTTCAGTGAGAACAGATTGTTGTCAGTAGCTTAAGACAGTGTGCTGCTGGCCAAGTCAATATGAAGTTTGTCTGGAAGATGGGAATTTTCAGCACTGTCAGAAGGATGAAAACAGTAAGTTGGTATATCAGGTTTGTTTATATGCTTCCTCTGTTCTCTGTTGGTATTCTGTTTAAATCCTTTCATGAAATATCTGCAACTGGTTTGAAGGAAAGGAGCTCTTACCTTGAAGATCACCCCTTCTTATGTAGGCATAGGCATTGTAGAAGTTGTGGATTTTGGGAGCTCTAGAAGAGAACTTCAAAGGTTTAGAGTTTGAGTTTCTCTGTACAAGAAACCTAGCCTAGCCAGAAGAGGTTAGTGAGACATCTGAATCCCAGTGAATGGAAGCCAAATCCCAAAAGCTTAGCAAAATCCCTGCATCATCGTATTTTGAGTAGCTCAACCATCCACAGCAAGCTACATTTTGAGTTAGAAAAGTATTTTGTGGGGATCTGTTGGGAAAACACCAGTACTATTTTTTTTTTCTCTTTTATTTTTAATTCATTTACAATTCAATAGAACTTTTTACAGGAACACAACTCACTCTTCCCACATGGCCAGATGTAGATTTATAGTCGATGAGCCCATCACCACTGTTCTGATGCATTTGATGAACTGTTTTCTTCTTGCACACTGCTCCCATTTGCATCACAAGTGCATCCTGGTCTGATGGCCCATAGAGTACCACTTTCCTGCCACAGGAGACATCAGTCATTACCAATGCATGCTTTGCACTAAATAAAGTGATGAATGTTGCACTGATTAGGTCTCTCCACAAGCAGCTCAGGTGACTGCTGTAAGGACCCCAGACTTTGCTCAACAAAAACAAATGCACTCAAATTTTCAAATAAGCTTATTGCATAAAACCAAGGTTTGGAATTGTAGCCTGCTCCTTATGCAGTCAACAGAGATCAGTGCCAAGTTCCTTCTGTGATGAGGTACCCCATCGTTTAAAAAAAAAATTAAAAGTACTTCAGGCAAGGAACACATCTTGTTCTGTAGTGTTTTCCATTTTTCCATATCTCTCCCTTGACTGCAGAGGGAGCCTCCATGTCTTCTTCTAAATGTCTAATGTTAAATGAGTGAAACCCACCCTGAAGTGGTACAGCTGAAGCCAACATAATTACATACAAAGTGTTTTCAGGACCAAGTCCAGAGGTTATTGAGGACTCTGTTATGAAAGGTGCTATTCATCTCAGCATTACAACCTGGAAACAGAGCTGCCACATGTTGGTGTTCCTCGTTGAACAGAATTGCCGTCAGAGTCTGATGGAAAGTTATTTTATTAAAACTAAACTAACAGATTGTTGATTGATTTTATATAGTCTACTTTCCATATAAATAATTTATTCAGCTTTATACTAGATTTTATTCAGTTTACATCAGCAGCATTTCTAGATGTGGCTATGCCTGGCTGCCATTCAGTCTTCAGGACTAGGGATTAAAAAAATAAAATAACAACAACAACAAAAGTCTAAAAAGTTTGGCATCATTGAAACCATGTGCATCTATATAAAATGCTGATATATTCAGTGGCTCTATCAACTGAGAAGACTGTAACTTGACCCAAAATGGGAAGGATCCCAGTGCATTCAAGAGCCAGCATTTGATACTTTGGTTTGGAGAGATAACTTCTGTCTTAGCAAACTGCAGACATGAACTGCAATGTGGAATATAGATTGGTTTGGTTTGCTGGATTTTAACATTATCTTTCAAATTTTCTTCTTTCAGTAAATGAAGACTTGGGACATTGACTGCAATGAGAGCAGAACCTGAGGCCGCAGAAAAGAAGCAGCACTGCAGGTGCTGTACTCACAAAATGCTTTTGAAAACAGACATTTATACCAAGGGCATTTACATGTGAAAAGATGCTGCATCTACCAAGTCAATGCAAAGCTCCAGGTGCTTTCAGGTCACTGACAAACTTAAATAAACCAAAGCTTTATATTAAAAAGGAAGACTGCAGTTTCTACAAATTGGGTACTTTTCAACAGTTTTGTTCGGCACAGAAAAATATTANTTGCATAATATATTATTATTTATTAATTATTTCAGTCTCAGCTGCTTGGCAGCTACACATTAATGTCAGTTAGATGAGAAGACTTCGTTTATGTAGAGAAGTACCTTAAGGCCAAAACTGTGATTTGATCACTTATCTCTGACTCGACTCAAGAATTTCAGTGAATGATCCCCGAGTTCAACCTTCAGCCTCAGTCTGAGCTAGAGCAGATACATAAGAAAAAGTGCCAGTCCTGAGCTAAGTAACTGGGAGGAAGAGAAATAGCCAAGTAACTAGAAAGAAGATAAATCTCTGGAGAAATCATTCCCATAGCTAACAACCATGATCATTATCAAGATAACTGATTTTTAGGTAGTGTTAGAGCAAATCCCAGTGTAGCAGTATGTTTCATCATCCTGATTTTTGGAAGGCAAAGGTACAACAGCAAATTATTTTGGCACGTGAAGGTCTCTGAATACATGAGACCCAATAGACTATTTACCAAATATAAATGTATAGTTGGCAAAACTGAAAAGCAGAGCAGATCCAGATGTATGTTAGGGATTTCTGGGTTATGTCTAAACAGGCTGAAAATACCTGATAACTTTAGAGTTTACCTGGGAGTAATTACATGGGAGTACTTACATCTATTCTATATTTGGATGTCATAAGGGATCAAAGAATCACACTGTTCTATTTGTGAAGCTCTTGGTTGAGAAATAAAAAAACCCCATGATTAAAAATGTATTTCAATAGAAAATAATAAAACACGAATAAAATAGAAGGAGGGAGACAAATGAAGTGACTGGTCACAATAGAAGCATCTGCAAGGCCATAAAAAGCTCAAATATATAACTGAGCTATAACTTAAGTGACTGAGGGACAGAGGCTGATCCAACTTCTTACATTCTTCCAAAATGTATCTTGTAACACTGAGGATTGGTGCCAGAATCCCTCTGTATTACAGCAGCCCTCTTCTAGAGAAGACAAAAAATAAAATAAAGGAGGAATATTCTCATTAAATAAGGTATTTTAAAAATATTGGTGAAAGTACACTTTTGTTTCCTCACTTCCTATTTTTCAGCTTGTGACCTCTTCTGTTCCTCTCTTTGGGATACCTTGGTCATGCAGAAAGATCAACCATGCAAGTACAAGCCAAAAGTAAGACATTAATTATGATCCAGTCACCTGAGACTCCCAATTAGTCCAAGAAGGGAAACAGGCACCTCCAAAGAACACATGACCCTGCTCTAGAAAGGTCAGATGACTTCTCCTTTGGAGAAGCCCCCCAAAGGCAGAGCATGGTGACTGGTTCATTGTCTGAGCTTTAATCTGCAGATATGTCAAGTCAGGTGAGGTGACTCTCACCCATAACCAACCCACAGGGGATGTTTGTCTGTATAGTGCCATTCTTCTTATCACCTTTGATGGTCAGTTGGTAGTTTCTGATTAAAATCTGATGTAGCCTAGGAAAAGAATGTTTCTTTCTGTGCATTTGTATAACATCTGATAAATAGATCTAGCTCTTTCTGAAGCCTTTAGTTACAGTACCAATATTCATGTTTTACATATAAATAACTGAAAGCAGATTGAACTGGCAATTGCTTTGAAGAACAGAGAGGAAATTTTTACCTGCATATTTTACTGCCATGAGAAACTTAAAAAGCAGTGTGTGCCTTTGTTGATTAATATTGGGTTCAATTCATTCATTAACATGAATTAGGGATTTTTTAAATTTAAATTTTATACTGATATATAACTTTGGAGATCACTGAGCAATTACATTCATGCTGTTTCATTATTAGGTGCTAACTCAAGCATAAGATTGGGGGGTTTTTACTACAATTCTGTAATTAAAATTGTGAAGGCTGTCAGTCTGACTTACCAAAATCTTTATTCTAGTTTTAGACAGAATAAAATCTAGTCTTCTGACATTGATGGAAGAAGGTTCATCCCAAATTCAAAAGCCAGAATACAAGAGCATGAGTCTGAATACTATCAACATCAAAGAGCGATAAGGATACCCACTTACCAAAAAACTTTCATAAACAATAGGCTCACACCTTTATCATCAATGAACAAACCCAGAGTAATAATGTGTCTAAAACCTTAGGAAGTTTCACTGCAAAAAGAGGGATCAATCTGCCTCAGGAATATTCACAAGCCTTTAGCTCATGGCCAGAAGNTATTCACAAGCCTTTAGCTTCTGGAGCAGAACTAAATGCCCAGGTTGGTCCCAATGTTATTTGCTTTTATTTTCTATGGAATGAATTTTAATACAGTTTTCTTGGCCTGCAAAGCCTGTTTGGAACTTCAGTCTTTGATATTTTTATTCATCCCTTACACATAACATCATTCATCTGCCTAGTTTTATAAGATGTTGGCTGTCTGAAAGCACAAAAGCTGTTTCTTTTGGCAGCATTGTTCCGGATCTCGGTTTCAAAAGAGGACCATAGCTAAGGAATATGTACTTTGTGTACATGTAATGCAGTATTTTACTTTTCTAAAAATCCAGCAAATTTATATTGCAGGTGCAAGTTGTCAAAGCTTGTGGTTCTTTGCATTCAGCCCAGAGATATAACTGTATCCATATTTTTATGATATACCCATTGCATGCTCTAATTGTAAATTACATGCATACTGTTCATTTGATGGCCTTTTCTTTGTGTTTATTGACTCTAGAATTAAACTGGAAGGGCAAACAGACTTGGCAAGGATCTGGGTGGTTTTTGGAGTGATCTGAAGCAGCTCGCTCCCGGTTTTTGTGGTGCTTGTGGCAGAAATGGGTTCTGTGCTCATGGCTTTATGGCATGGATCTCTGGATGCCTATGCAGGCACACATTCTCCATATTCCAAAACTGTTAGCTTGGAATTCACTGAAAAATATCTAAGCCTTGTTTTGTGATACCACACCACTGACAAAGCAAAATACAAACCATGAATCAAAATGGTATTTTTGTAATGGACAATGCCCATTAGTTATGCTCCTTTCATGTGTGGCCATCAGAATCAAGTCCTGTGCATCAAGAGAAGCAGCTCATGCACGTCAGACTTATTTCTGGGATAGGACAATGAGAGGCTTTGCAAACCCTACACACACAAAAAAAAAAAGTAGTAGCAGAAGTTATTATAATAATATTTCAATGCAAAACCAAACATGCACAAAAATAACAAAGAAAGATCCCTCTGAGCACAGAATTTTATGTTTTACTTTC
>VZTT01052888.1:4043-16584 GCA_013400855.1 Buphagus erythrorhynchus
CCCGCCCTCGCCGCCCCGCTGGGGCCGGCGGCCGCCGGCGGCGCCCCCCTGCCCTGCGGCCGCCGCCCGCGAGGAGCCCCTTCCCCACTGGACCCCCATGGCCCCGCCACTCGTCTCCCCCTTTCCCCTCCGTCCCCTTTCCGCCCCCGCCGCAGCCCGGCCCATGGTACGGCCCGCCGGGGCCGTGCCATCAGGGCAGTGTCGGGGCGCACGTAGGCGGTGCGGGAGGGACGGGGCGAGGGGGCGGGGGGAGAGTCGGGGTGTCCCCGGCCGCCCCCGCCACTGCCCCCTTTTCCTTCGCAACATCAAATGTCACCGTGTCACGTTAATTTTTTGTATGATTTCCCCCTCCGTTGTTCTCCGCTGGGTTGGGCGTGTGGCGAGCCCCAGTGCCCCTCGCAGTGCCAGGGGGTGGAGGTGGTCCCTCGGCCCCGGCAGTCTGCTTCCTGCAACTTCCCCCCAAAAAGGGACGTGCAGTTGGAGGTTTTCTGTACATCCTCAGTGTAGCAGCGCTCACCTTCTCATGGGGCGAGCTCGCTCCTTCCCATCACCCTACAAGCCGCAGCCAAGCAAACGGCTGGAATGCCGAAAATTTTAGTGCACCTCAAGGAGGATTTGCCAAGCACCAGAGACAGAGCTTTATGGACGGGCGCAGCGCTGTAGTGGGAAAAGCCTTGTCTGGAGACTCGGAGAGCCAGGCGTCGAGTCTGCAGGCTGGCTGCCATCCGCCCGAAGTCACACACATGCGCTCCTCGAACAGATCGGAAACCAGAGCGCGTCTAGGGGAGCGGGTGCGTTTGTTGTGACCCCCCGTTCATTCATACTGTTGTTGGGCAAGAAAAAACACTTCGGGTGCGGATGTGGCCACTGACCAAACAGCAGCCATACGCCTCATCCCTGGTGAACTGATAATGCGTGCTGTCCGGCAAAAGGCGCGAGCTCTGCGTCCCTTCTGAAACCTCCTCGGCATCAAGTGTCCCGGCTCCGACGGGTGTTTTGCAGTCTGGAGCAAGATTTGGAAGCAAAACCCAGCGCGGGCTCCCTGGTAGCGGTGGCAATTCCCCATCGAAAGGATTTCCTTACGCGTTTTTTTTTTTTCTGGAGCGCTTTAACACTCATCCGTGGCTCTGCTCTCCCATTGCCGGTGTGGAGGGGGGATGGGGGGACAGCCCCTCTTCTGCGTGACAGCCCGCACAATGACAGGCTGTCTCTGTTGTCATTTTGTGTGCATGCTATGTGGGGGGTTTTGTTTTCACCCAGCAGCCGTAGGGGAAAAGTCACGTATTTTACATCTTCCCCAGCACAGGGCTGGTGCCTGGATTGGATAGAAATCGTCCGCGGAGCACACCGACCCCTCCATCCTCCGAGCGTGAGTCAACACAAAAGAAGGCACAGCCATGGAAAATACTTTTTTTCTAAAACATAGGTATTTTTGTGGGGAGTAACATGGCTGGGTACTGCCCTGACACCTCCCTGCTGCTCTGCCAGCTGCTCTACAGGGTATAGGACACACGTGTTGTTGGCTCTTGTGCTCCACCAAGTCTTTCTTCTTCCAGGCAGTACTATACATTCCAGGTTTAAAAAAAAAAATCCTTCAATCCTTCTCCTGACTGTAAGCACACAGGGAAGAAGTGTGCTTTGAAGTGGTGCTTGCACAGGTGGCTGACGGCACAGCCAAGCTCTGGATGTTGCTCGGACCTCCCTGACGGCTGTGTTGAGCCATCCAGCATGGAGCAGGGCCGGCGCGGGGCCAGCGGAGCGCACGGCGGGCAGAGGATGCGCTGCTGCGGCGGGCGCAGCGCTCGCCTGCGGTCCGAGCGAAGGGCGCACCGCGCCCTCGCTCCGGAGGTGCCATCGTCCGCGTGTGTAAAGGAACGGCGAGACCGCCCGGCTCCCAGCATGGTTACTATTGCCCTGGCAAGGCCCGAGGCCCAGGGGCTTCGCTACAGCGCTGGTGGGTTTGCCTCAGCCCCCGCTCCCCTCCAGCTCCAAACTAGTTCGTGGCTCAGCTCTTAATCTCTGGGATGAAATGTCCTGCTGACACGGCCGGTGCTGTCCCGGGGAGAGCTCCAGCTTATCCCAGCCGTGCAGCTCTTCCCTTTGTTCCCAGCTGGCTTTCAGTCCCCGCGGCGGTGCCAGAGCCACGATGTGTGCAGTGACAGGGAAGCGCATTCGCGGATGGCGGGAGAGCGTCACGGGCTGCGCTCCGTGCCCGCCTCGGTGCCGTGCCAGTGCCGCCGTGCTGCGCCCACGGACTCGGGGAGGAATCCAAATGGGAGAACATGCCCCCAGTTTTATCTCTGGAGGCTGGCAAACCCTCATGAACTAACGTGCAAGTAAGAAGTTGCCTTTCTGCACGCAGATCTTGCCTTTTCCAACACGAGGCAGTGCGTGCTTACCGGCTGGGGCATCACCGGGGCTTTCGCCCTATTCCCTCCCGCTTCGCCCCTCTTTCAGGCCTCGAGCGGGCAAGGCAGCAGCACGGCTGGCGCAGGTTTTGCTCCTCTCTGTGTTCTCTGGAAAAGGACCTTGTTTTCTCCCCGGCCTCCGTCTGACTCCTGACAATGCCCCGAGTGTCTGCGAGGACACGCACGTTAGCTCTGGGTCACGTCCGCCTGCAAGCAGAGCCTGGGCTGCGCTCCCCTTGCCGGCGGACAGCCGAGGACAGCCCGGGCAGAGCCCCACGGCTGATGGAACAGCGCGAAACCAGCCCTTCCTCCTCTACGTGCGTGCGCTCACCCAGCGCCACGGGAACATTTGGGTCGGGCCCAGCCGCGAGTACTTAGAGGGGGAAAAAAACCGCGGCGGTCTGCGAGAGGTATTTAGCACTGATCCGTGTCCTCACGGACCGCACGGGCCGGACCGGGCTGCGCCAGGATGCTTCCAGCCCCGAGAGACAGCGCCCGACGGAGCGGAACGGAGCATCCCTGGCCTCGCAGCGCGGTGGCCTTTGCGCCCCGCTTTCCTTCCACAAAGCTTGGAGACACCGGCGGAGGGATGCCGGTCACCCCTGCCAACCCTGTTTCCATGGAGCAACCGGGAGCGGCCGAAGCGGGACCGGCACTGCCCACGGGTACCGAGCGGTGCGGCCCCGTCTTTCCGCGGGCCCGCAGTGGTACAGCCTGCGCGCCCCCTCCGCAATGGTTCATCCTCGCGGCCGCTTTCCCCCCCGTCACCCGAATGGTTCGCCCCGCCCCCCCCGCCGCTGGCGCGGTGGTTCCGCCCGCTGCCGCCTCGTGACCCGCCAGTGTTTCCACAGCGCTTCCGGGGCAGCGGCGGCCGCGGGTCTTGGATGAGGGCGGGCGCCGGGCTGCTCCCGACCGGGATGTGAGCGCCGGGGCTGCTCCTCGGTGAGTGCCCGGGGCGGCCGGGGGGCGACCGGGGCCTGCGCGGGCGGGGGCCGGGCTGTGGGAGTAGGCGGAGCGGCCGCCCCCCTGCCCCGGCGGGGAGCTGTCCCGGTCGCTCGTTTAGTGTCGTTCCTATAAACGGCGACGACGGCAGCGTGTTTGTGGGGTTGTTGTCCGACGGGAGACGCCTCCGCGGGAGGACAGCCCCGGGTCGGGCTTCCCGGTGCTCCCGGGATTCCCGCGGGGTGCAAAAGGGCCGAGCGGGCTTGGGAGCCCTCCAGCTGTCTTTGCTGCGGCAAAGACCGAAATAAATGTACTATGTATGTGTATAAATATAGTGAGGGTACTAAACAGAACCCCAAATGCTTGAGGCGTGTTGTGTCCGCGCCTCTTCCCTTTCCCCCCTCCCTTCCCCCCTCTTCCCACCCATTCCCGCTGTGTGTGGTGCACAAGTTATCAACTATTTCAGCCAGCTCGGCTGACAAGTACAAATGAGGAGCTGCGTGCAAGCTTTTTTTTTTTCTTTTTTTTTTTTTTTTAAATCGTGCATTAGCTTAACACATTTAGCCTTAAAAATTTTGCCTTGAGGGACCTGTGCTTAAGGTCTAACTGTTGTCGCTGGTGCTTTCCCTTGGCCGCCCCACTTGGTGACAGTGGGGTGGGTGGGATTTTTGTAGTTTCATTTACTGTTTTTCCTGCAGGTTGTTGCCACGTAGTGTGTTGCTGGTGTGTTTCAGGGGTGTCTGTTGCGTTATTTCCTTTCCTGTACGTCGGTACTGTCCTCCGTAGGGCTGTGCACAGAATATAAAAGTGTGTGAGCTTTTTGTTTGGGTTTTCTTGTGTGTTTGGGTTTGTTGTTTTTTGTTGTGGTTTTTTCTTTTCCCGCAGTCATGCCCATGAACAGCAGGGGAAGCTGTAGCTAAAAATGGGACTGGTGTGAAAGACTGATGCTGAAAGGGAACTCGCCAGTAAGGGTGACTCCTCCTAAGAAAGGAAGCCTGTTAAGAAAGAGGAGGATGTGCAGAGTTGGAGAGTAATTAATTCGCAGGTGGAAGCAGAGCCAATGGCTGCAAGGAATTGGAGGCTGGGAATTCCATTGAGCTTGGCTGCTGCTTTGAATACAGAGGTGCAAAATGCTTAGCTGCTCCTCGGGGTAAGATGCTCTATTTTCAAAGTGCTTTTGCAAAGCCAGTGTGTTGCTTTGTTTGCATTACAAACTCCTCAAGGAGTGCAGTGCCAGCTCCTGGGGAAGCTTTGGTGGACAGTTTTCATTCTGGAATTCAGGGTGGCTAAATTTAGGGCAGGGCTAGGATGGGTGACAGATAAGCACTTCCTTACCTACCCCAGGATTAACTTTCTGTGATTTATCTATTAGGTTCTTAGGTACTTCCACTTAAATTATTGCATGGCAGTTCTGGTAGTGGTATTTAAGAGTTAATTTTCTTTTGGTAATTTAAACAGGGATCTAAATTTAGATTTAGGGGACTTTTTTAAAGCTCCCTGTGTATGCTAGATTGGCAGCGCAAGACTCTGTGCTCTAGGAGTGTCTTGTTAATCTGAATTATTTCCCTGCCAAGCTGTCTTAATTTGCCTTTGGAATGTGGTGATGGCAGATAGTAGTCACACCATAACCAGATTTTTTCCAACTGAGTGCAACAATGATTTTGCTAACTCTTATTTTCTTTCCGTTGAATGTAGCATATGAAATTGGAAACAAAGTTAAATGATTTCTCATGTGTGACACTGCTTTTCCGGAGAGAACTGAATTATTTAGTTGATTGGGGAAAAAAAAAAACAAAACCAAGAAAAAAACACAACCCAAACCCCTCCCCCCAAACAAAGCAGGTGTGCCAATGAGAACTGAAAGCCCATATGTTTGAAAACTTAGTAGGCTTAATCCTGGTTATAAGTGGTCTTTACAACATGATGGCTTGGTAGCGGCCCATGAAATTAGATCAGCATTCAAAACCATCCTGTGAGAAAATTCTGTGAGAAACTTTTCTTCGCCTGTGAATCATCCTGAGTGCTACCCAAGCAGATGAAAGCCTTCTGTAGTAGCTATTCTGTTTCTAAAAAATGTGGAAACTACATAAGAAGTTGGTGGAGGAGGAGATGGGCTGGTGCTAGAAGGGGAAAGTGCCCGTGGCTGGGAGAGGGGCTTGCTGGTGTAGCAGCTCTGTGGGAGTTGTGTCCCAAAGGTGAGATGGAGCTCCAGCGTCCTTTGCAGACTGTGCCTCCTCTTGATGGCTGGGAATCTGTGCTTGCCTTCTCGCTAGAGCATACTCAAAGTACATTAAAATACTGATTTGTAGTAATGCATAAGGACATAAATGTTTGCTGAAGTGCTTGTTTGATAAACACTTGCTCTGGAGAAAGCACTTAATCTTCTCTATTGTTGAAGCCAACAGAAAGCCCTGTTGCTAATACAGCATGAAGAAAGTATTTGTAATTGCTCTTTGATTGTAGTGATAAAATGACTTAAGGCATCTCTGTGTGAAAATGTAATCTGTCTTAATAGCAAAGCCTGGGCTTACAGCTTGTCCTGCAGCAGAGCCTGTGCTGCCATAGGGACACAGCACTGCGAGCAAACCCGGTTTGGCCTTACCAAGGTTGAGTCTTGGGGAAGGAAACCTGCGGTGGCGGAAAGCGCTGGTGCGAGTGAAGTGATCAAACACCTGCCATGCACTCGTTACTTCTGTGGTTTAATGTTTGTTTAGGGTATTCTGAAAGAGAATTTGAAAACAGGGGGATGTTAAGGAGGAGGATGGTGGCTGCCTTCAACCAGCCTTCGTGTGCAAGCTGTAATCCGAACACTGGATAGATACGCTGTGCGAGTGGATGAAGCACCTGCCCAAGGAACTGAAGTGGGGGTTGCTGTAAGCATCAGTGGTATTGAGTACAAGACAAGGGATCTCTGGCCAGATTACCCTGCATCTGTGTTCCATGCTAAATTCCTCTGAGTAGACTTACAAAGTAGGATGCAGAAGGGAGGATTGGTGCATGTGAGAGCTGCTTGCAGCTGAAGGGCTTTATGGAGAATACTGCACACCATGGGATTTTCCAAGTGACCAAGCAGCGAGGGGCTGGGGACAGGCACGAGGGCATGTCCTTCACACCCCCAAAACTAAAAGCTACTGTAGTTGCCTGAGTCAAATTGACTTCAGGGATAACTGGTTGCTTTTTAGCAGTCTGGCCTTTTGTGTTACCAAAGTGCAGAGTTAAGGTTTGCCTTGGAGGAGCAACTGCCATTCCCTCCTTAACCAAACTTCTTGGTTAACATAATAATAAAAATACTTTCCATCTCTTTTGTATTTGCTAATTCTGGCTCAAGGGGGTTAGAAAAATTCTGATGTTGTAGGTGCTGGATAAAATGGGACTTTTGTACAGGTGGGTGAACTCTCTGAAGTGTATCATGAATGTGTTTGTGTTTCACAATGCCAGTTTGTTTGAAATGTCTCCCATAAAAAAAAAACAAACTTGGAAATGCTGTTTATTGTTCTTTAAAAATAGAAGGAGACTCTCACATTAGGTGTATAGTCAACCATGGTTTCCCTCTTTTTCTTAGGAGCAGCTGCTCAGTTTGGAAAAGGTTGTTTGTAAAGTAATATTTGTGATGAGCTTAGAAACCTCAAATTCACGTAATCTCTTCATCGCTTGGTTTCTCCTTGTCAGTTCCCAGCTATCCACAAACAGACTTTTTTTACTGACAGGATTTGAAGACTTGATTGTTTGCTGCAATACCAGATTTTCTTTAACTCAGAGTTTTGCCTTTGAGCAAAGTACAAGCTTGCATTTGCAGCATAAATATGTCAGTTTAGATTGTCAAGTCACAAGTGCTGATTCGTTTGCCTCTGTGCCTAAAGGATAGCTTTCCATGGGGTAGCAAGGCAAAAATAACATGGGTAGTGGTTTTATTCCACTACAGTGAAGAAATGCATGCTGTTTGGAAATGTAGCAAAGTCTATGTTGCTCAGAACTGTGGCTTGTAGGAATAGCTTTTTGAAACAACCATCTTTTCCACCCTGTGCTTATTGCTTTAAGGAAGACTGGAGAGCAGGGGAACAAAGGTAATGGCCATAATGAAATGGAGGCTTATCTGTGGTTTTTACTCATCTTCAGTGGCTCAGGAGTGCCGTGGCTGGCTGGGTGTGGCAGTGTCAGGTCAGCAGGAACCCGCTCTGTTCCCACAAGGTGCCCATGGAGAAGTAGCCCAGGTTCTGCACAGCATCCAAATACACGGGTGGAACATGTGCCTGTCACTGCCCTGCTGGGGGACTGGTGCTGCCAGTCCTTCCCTTTGCGTGTCCTGCCTGTCACGTCACCACAAATTTTGCATTGCTGTAGCTAACTGAGATTTTGGGAGGATATTATATAATTGAGTTTCGGTTTGAATAATTCATATATATGCACTGCTGAAACTTGAAAAATTCTGAGTATTTCTTTGTATTTTTTCAGTTGCATCATGGAGTGACTGGCTTTTGATGAGTCTTTATATTTTCAGCCAACATAAATTGTTTTAAGCAGTTTTTTAAACGCTCCTGTTAACAGCCACAAATTTAGCTAAAAATGTAAGTCTTTCTTTAGGCAAGATTCTTACTGAAATTAGGAGAAATCTTTACAAGAACTTAGTTGTATTGAAGCTCAATCTTCTTTCTGTTTAGTTTGTTGTTTTGTTGTTTTTTTTTTTTCCCTGAGCACTGAAGACTCCATTTGTAGTTTGGTCTAGTTTAGTAGAACCTACATTTTTAAGGCTCTCTGGTACAGAGCTGTGCTATGTGGCTTAAAGGAGGAGTGTGCAAGCAAAGGTACAGATCAAGAGCACTTGAATAAAACATAGTGTTTTGTTCCAAAAAATCTCTTAATATGCAAGATATGTAATGGGGAACAGGGAGAGTGGGAGAAGAGCACTTGATTGAAACTTCTTTACCACTCTTATAAAAGAATCCTTTTTTTCATATTGAGATATGACACCTAGCTTTAAGAGCTTTAAGTGTCTGTTAATTATATATTTTCATTACTTGCTTATAGAAGCTTGCCAGAGGTCTGTCTGTCTTAATGATTTGTAGCATTATGTGTTAAAAGCTCTGATTTAATTGTCACTATGAATTTGGATCATGCAACATCTCCCGGTATCTGTCAGTTTTACTGCCAGTCTGTGCTGATGCACAGCAATTAATGTGATTGCATTAATATGCATTAAATCAGGTCTTATCTTTTCCATGGAATAATGGTTGTGGGGTCTCCAACTTTTCTATTTCATGACAGAGCTGTGCAAAGGCTTCTTTTTTTTTTTTTTTAATAAAGGACCTAAACTACATAAACTTTATTCTTCTTTTCCATCAGGCAAGATGAAGTATTTTGATTTGAAACACATATTGTCATCCTGTTGGGCTTTGTTCAAAAGGCCTCTGGTCCTTTCAGTTTTGCAGTGAATTGCTGGTCCATGGAATGGTTTTAGCGTTTGTAAGTTTTCAATTGCTATTTTCAGTGGGGAGTTTTGGTTATACCTTTTACTGTCATCCAGCAAAGATAAAAGACAAAGCTGATTCTCTCACCTGCACTGATTTTCACAAGCAGCTGGTTTCATCCAGCTCAGCAGGGCTGTGAAGCCTCACAGAGCAATAGCTGCTTCCCTGCAGCCAGCTCTGAATTGAGACTGGGAAAGCTGCTCAGTGGTGTAGGAGAGCAATGTCCCTTCTCCCGCTCAGGTCTCCGCACGTGTGTCGGATGCTGTGGGCCAGCCTGGTGCCTGCCCTGCTGCTGTAAGTGCTGTGCTGCCTCCCTGCCTCTGCCGCCCTGCAGGGATTCCCATGTCCCGCCATGGATGATGACAGCCAGGATGAGCTGATCAACAGGAACGCTGCTCTGGGAAAGGGCAAAAGGCAGTGTCTGGCGCTCCTCAGCGAAACAGGTAAGTGCTGCCTCTCTGCACGTGCACCTTTCTGCTTCGAGCTTGCAGGACCCTCAAAAGGCTTGATTTACCCTCAAAAGGCTGGTAAAGATGTATTTGTGACCATTTATCACCTTCTCCCTGTCAGTTTTTTTGTTTTGCTTTGCTTCATAGCTTGTGTGTATCAGACTGCTGGCATGCTTCCCTGGAGTTTCTCCAGGTGGGCAGCTTTGATACTACTGCAGAAATCTGGGAGTTCACTTTGTCCATAGTGGCCTGATTAGGGGCTCTGGTACCTGTTCTGCCTGTCAGTCTGCATCAAATAGGTATTTCCTCTATTATTCTCTTTTTAAGAAAGCAATGGTGGAAATAGCTGGGATTCAGAAGATGATACTGACGGTGAAGAGGAAGATAATGACACTGAGGAAGAGGGAGGTGAGGAGGACAAGGAAGAAAGTGAAGATGAAGCATTAGAAGGTAAGGCCTGTTTGTGTGCCTTAACAGGCATTTTTTAATAACTGAGGAAGAGCGAGATGAAAGCTGTTCTTCCAGAAACTAACAATGAAATGTAAATCCACAGATGCTGCTGTGTCAGGCCGGTGCCAAAATTCTACAGTAATAAGCAAACAAGTAATAGTCCCCAATTTTTAAGCCTCTAAAGCATTTGCTTGTTTGAAGACTATCTGCTAACCAAAGCAGGAGTGAACTCTGCCCCAGCATGAGGGGGAAAAAAAGTCAAAATTGCAGCAATGGTTCATGCTATTTTTCACTTGTGAAAAGCATGTTTGTTAGTTTGCTTTGGCATGGGGCTCTAAAGTGAATGTTTTGATGGGAATTCTGGAAATAAATTATTATTGCTGTAATACCTAGGGAGGATGGAAGAACACTTGACTAATTTTTCTTTGAAAAAGGAGTGTGGATGTTATTTGAATTTGTTAATTTTACTGAAAACATTCTCTGGAGATTAATGTACTTCTGAAACTGCTATGCTCAAATTAATATTTGGACAGACAAAAATAGATTTTATCAGATCTTAAAGCTTGTTGTGAAGGCAAGAGCACAATTTTCCAAGTTACTAGTTGGACTCATTTGAACAGCCAGGTGCCAAAAAGCTTTATTAATCCATCATTCAGCGTATTCTCTATTATGTCCAGACCGGAGAATTCAGTAGAAAAGACAAGAGCCTCATTCTCTTAAAAAAAAATTAGCAGCCCAACAACAACCACCCCCTAGGGCCCCCTCAAAGTGAGTGGGGTTTTAGATATGTTTTGTTGCTTTTTGAAAATATCAGCTTAATTCACATGTTTTAGGGAAAGACTAGCACATCTTTGTATTTTGTACTAAAAATAAAAATACCTTTCAACATTGTGTGCTAAGTGTTTAATTTTACTCAAAACCAGGCTTCTTTAAATGGTCTCTATGGCACTTAGATCCATTGGCTTACAAAATCATATTTTACTGGTGAAATCTTTCATTTGCTGCTCTGCAGTAGAGTGTGTTGCTGCTGCTTTTCCTCTGGAATGTCTCTTAAAAAACCAAAAGTTGGGTACATGGTAACTTTATTATGACTTTATTTTTTAACTTCATTGTTCAGTGGTAGCCTGACATATCTTAACTGTCTTGTTTAGATAATCTTTTGCTTTTCTGGTGTCTGTGCTTTTAATCTCTTGCAAGACTGTTCACATTATCAGGCTTTATTTTTCACCAGAGTAATCTATTGCTTTTTAGTGAAGGGATTTAGGAAGCAAGAAAACAGCAAAAATTATTGCCTTAAACTGTGGAAGGCTGTGCTTGACCCTTGCAGCCTCATAAAATAAACTTACTTGGAACTTTCTGTGAACTGGAACCCCGTCCTGCCCACCCCCTCTGCCCTCATTGCTGAAGCCCTGCAGCACACACAAACTCTTTTCTATCTCTCACTTCTTAAGATGGTGAAGATGATGATGAAGAGGAGGAAGAGGAGGAAGAAAGTGAGGCCACTGTGGAAGGAATGACTGATTCTTTGAAATCACAGCCACACTTGAATGGAGTGAGCATCTCCTCTGATGAGGATGGTGAGAACTGCCCCATTTGCCTCAACACATTTAGGGATCAGGCTGTTGGGACTCCTGAGAACTGCTCCCATTACTTCTGCTTGGACTGCATCGTGGAGTGGTCTAAGGTGAGCTGTTCTGTCTGTGATGTCCTGTGGCCTTCTGGTGTGCTCTGCTCTATTTCCTATGATCATGCTGTTGGGCTGTAATGTGAACAAAACACAGTAATATGGATATTTGCTTTCTTAAGCTTTTTAAAACAGGCTTGGATTACTGCTCTGTTTGTCAGGGTTCATGTTGAAGTTTGGATCTGTTTTTCTTGTACCCATCCTGATTTGTTCTGTTCTCTGTAAGCTCTAAGGTCACGAGCAAGTGTGTTTGTAGGAATCTACAGTTCTTTCATTTTTTCAAGTTGAGATACTAATTTTTCTCTGTGCTTGGATATATACATATTTCTCTGTATATCTGTCTTTATATTTTCTTGAATTCTGTATTGTGACCATTGGATTGGGAACATCTAAGCGTAGAAGAGATGTAAAAGATGTAAAGAATACTGACAATCTGAATTCAGATTTCAGTCAGAGTTCTTTGCCACCTGTGTAGCTCCCATAGTTGTAATCCAGGGTGAGAATTACAATAAAACTTACAGTGCATGCAGCAGTAGCAGTGGTGATTATTAAAAAGCAAATGAATCGCTTTACCAGATGTATTTGTAAACCATTTCTAGTTGCTCATTTGTCCAAAGGAAAGTAAGTGCCTTAAAACATGAGCGCTATTTCAAGGAATTTTGGAAGAACTTTAATGTTGCTTTGGCAATTGAATAATAATTAAATTGCTTCAGTAAAATAAATGCTTCTCTAAAAGTGTGTGTTTTCTCTGATAGAACATGTTTGTAAACCAGATAAGTCTGTTTTAAGTATTTAAAATGTCAAGATCAATAGCTGTCAAAATGACTACTACATTAATTTAATGCTTATTACATTAATAATTTAAGATTTCTTTTTAAAAATTGAATAAAGCGATGCACTTATTAACTGTTTTGGGAATTTTGTTTTTTCCTAGAATGCAAATTCCTGTCCAGTGGATCGAATCCTCTTTAATTACATTAACATTCGGGCACGTTTTGGTGGTAAAATCCTAAAAAAGGTGAGCCTTTTACTGTGGCAAACAACCAGGCCGTTTGGCACAAAATTTTTATTCAAGAGTTTACACTTCTAGGGTGTTCATGTAATACTTATTATCTGAATGAATTATTTCTATATTTATTTCTA
>VZTT01052901.1:980-27083 GCA_013400855.1 Buphagus erythrorhynchus
TTTTTTTTTTTTTTTTTGAAAAGGGAAGGGTGGCTGGAATGGGAAATGAGCCAAAATTGTGAGATGATGATGATATGGAAGGAAAAGCACAAGAGATTTTTTCTTTTAGTGGAAGCGGGCATGGAATCAGGGAATTTTAGCGTGCCCAGCTGTGGCTGCCCCATCCCTGGAAATGTTCCAGGCCAGGGTGGACACTGGGGCTTGGAGCTACTTGGGATAGTGGAAGGTGTCCCTGCCCATGGCAGGGGTGGAATGAGATGGGCTTTAAGGTCCTTTCCAACACAAATCATTCTGGGATTCCAGGGGCACTCTTCTCACCATCATCTTTCCATGGTCAACTGCATTTAACCCAAGTTCACATTTATTTTGCTCTGCCAAAAACCAGACACTGCCACAGCCCACCCACTTCTGGAAAACAAAGAGATAAAATTTCTTAGGAGCAATGGACTGCAGAAGAAAAAACAAATGTTCACGGCATGGCCTCACTGCCTTCCCCTACTCATGTGTTTGTGATGTGTATGAGATCAGGTTTAGAAAACCACACTGAAAATTACCACAGGATACAATTAGTCCATAACTTGTTCCAGAGAACTCCATTTTAAGTCTATGGAATGTAGGGAAAACACATGTGAGAGGAAGCATTCACACCTCCTGGTATCTCTCAGGAGTGGTTCTAAATACTGTGCACAAATCAGCTTGGTCTCCACTTCCACTCCCTATTTTACTCTCAATATAAGAACTGCATAAATAACCACTGACACCTTGCACCAGTGAGGGGCACAATTCAAAGTCACAAAATCCCAGAAGATCAGGCTGGGAGGGACCTCAAGGATCACCTGGTCCAGCCTTTCAGCACAGGAAGTCAGTGGGAGGCAAGGGCTCCTTCCTGCCGTGCAGGAATCACACCCATCCTAAAAGCTGCCTTTTAAACGAGTTAACATTTAGGTATTTCTAAGAGGCATTTAGGAATATTTTGCCAGAAGCAGGAATAAGACTGGATCTCCTGGCTTCCAAGGCAAGCAGGCTGTGCATTTGTACCTTTGCCCAACACAGCTGTCTGATACCAGAGGATGCTGGTGCTGCTGCTAATTAACAGTAACTCATCATGCACATCTGGAGGGTGGTGCCACTCACACGGGAAACACTTCCCAGGAACAAGAAGTCAAGTGCAGCACCAAAACTCCCTCGAGGGCGTGTTTCAAATGCTCCTGAAGCAGCTTCAAGAGCTGAGCTTACAGCCTGAATCCCAGCTAAGCCTGCCCCAAGTAACACCCAGACCTATTTAAGCTCCTTTTTCATTGCCTCCTTCTCCCTCTCCTGAAAATCTCTTCTGCTCAAGCACCATAACCCTTCATCCTTTCAAAAGGAGGAGAGGGAAGAGCTGCTGGGGTGCAACAGGAGTTGTTTACAACTCACAATTTGTTTACAACGTGTTATTTACGTCCCATGCACGTTAGGTCATGTTACCTTTTGCCACTCGGTGTGAATTACCCCCCTCACTTGGCAGATAAGTATGTTTATTAGCAGCTTCAATTAAGGAAATATTTGTGCCATGTCCCACTGGGCATGGCTATGCTAATCCTTCTCTCCCCTTTCCAAATCCAGTGTATAAATCTAATTAGTTTTGAAAATCAACCCTATCAGGACAATGGAGCTCTGCTATTGCTTGCCCACAGCTCTTGGTAAAATCTGTGTTCCACTGGAAGAGTTTTATTCTGTTCTGTATCACATTTATCTGAGTGCTGGTGAGAGGCTGAAGGCACTGAAGCCCTCTGCCTCAACGGGCTCGATGTTTTATTTGGGTGCCAAGACAACGCAAGTTGAAAAATTTTTTTAAAATTCGGTTTAGGCAGGATGTAACCCCTTGCACAGGCACAGCACCATGGCTGCAACAGCATCACTTTGAAACCAAAGGTAGCTTGGGACTTCATGAGTGTCCAAACAAAAAAGTTTTCCCTCAGTGCCCAGCAAATCTAATCAAAATCACATATGTAATGGTGAGGATGGGAAAAATCAGGATTTAATATCGTTAAGCATGCAGAGCACAAGCATTTAATTCCTTAAAGATAATCCTTCCTGCTGTGCTGCAAAATCACAGAATCACAGAATGGTTTAGGCTGGAAGGGACCATAAAGATCATCCAGTTCCACCCCCTGCCAAGAGCAGGGACACCCTCCACTATCCCAGGTTTCTCCTAACTCCTCCAACCTGGCCTTAAATCTGTTAATATAGAAGAAATAATTCTGTATTTTAATAATACTGCCATGATAACAGGTACAACGTACTCTTAAAACCAGTGTGGGGTTTGTTTTAAGCAAAACTCACTGCTACTGCCTATTTTTCCCCCTGAAGAACCAAAGGATTCCTTCAAGCCTAGCTGCCTGTAATAGGGAGCACGTGGGACTTTCTGATTTGTTGGAAAACCCCCAAAATCTGAAAACTAAAGAGTTTAGGCAAACTAAAATCAATGACAGTAAGATTTCTTGTAATGAGACAGAACTGATGGAGGAGGTAACTCTGCAATTCTGTGGCAAGGAGGGGGTCAGGCTCTGCTCCCAGGGAACAGGGACAGGAGGAGAGGGAACAGCCTCAGGCTGGGCCAGGGGAGCTCAGGGTGGACACCAGCAGGAATTTCCCCATGGGAAGGGTGGGCAGGCACTGGAGTGCAGCCCCCATCCCTGGAGGTGTCCAAGGAACACCTGGATGTGGCACTCAGTGCTCTGGGCTGGGGACAAGGTGGGCATTGGGCACAAGCTGGGCTAGGTGATCTTGGGGGGTTTTTCTATCCTCAGTGATTCAGTAATGCCCTCAGAAGGATGAGTCCTTCAGCTGGGATCCCACACCTGGTGAAAATCCCACCCAAAACATTATTTTTGCTGTGAAACAGCCAGGAGAGAGCAGCCCTCTGATAGGGAAGCTCAAGCACAGAGTTCCCCCACTCTGGGAACCATTGAGGCCTTAGGATTTTAGCTTTTACACTTTGCATATGTTTGTAACCCTGCAATTCTTTAGTGTAGAACTCTAAACTCCATACACAGTGTGAGCTGCTGCTTTCCCATTTTGGTGAGACACAACAATTCCTCTCCAGGCCTGACAATCACGGACTCCTCACTGTCTCAGGCCCTGAGATATGTAAACAAAAGTGAGTTGAGGGGCAGCAAACTGATAAATGACTTCACTACCTGAAGCTTTAATTGGAAGATTAACCCCCAATATGCAAATGGGTCAAAGTTATTAAAGTGTGAAAACCCATGACCTGTTGTCCATTTTTTGGGTGTAGCCCCTGAGGGGGCTTTGTCTGCCCTAAATGTACCTGAAGGCCCTTCAATAATTTAAATTTAAATTTAACTGCTTTTATTCTCTTACTTTTGTCTGGCCTCTGTTTTTCAGGTAGCCCAAAAAGGCATCACCATCACCTACCCAGAGCACAAGTGCAGCACCTGGGCTGCACCTTCCTCCAGCTCCACCTGAGATGTGCCCACCTGGCAGCACACACTGAACACCCAAAAACACCACAGGAGGGTGTTCCAGGTGATTGGAGGGAGAGCTTTTCAAGCTGGGGCTGAAGCTGATGGAAACCTTTTGGTGTGTAAATAGGTGTGAGTGCAACCGAGCAAGTGTGTGCCAAGGACCAAAGCAGATTTGTTATTCTGGACTGTCATTTCCCATTATCATTCTCTTTTTTGAAGGCATAATTATCTAAACATGTGGGTTTTAATACTTACAATGCTCATTAACTCCACATTTGCATGTCTCACCATTGCAGCTCTCACACAAAGGCTCACAGTACCAGCTCAAAGCTATGAACATTGAACCTCCAGCTTGTGGGGGGGATAAAACATCCAAAAATTATACATTTGCCCGATTTCAGAATTTCATTTTGATGCTATGTCTCAAAACTTTCTGGGCCATGGCCAGCATGACTGTGTTCCCATACAAAGGTGCCTTCAGTACTTAAGTTTGATCAGTAAGATAGAAGACTCCTCAAATTAGACAGGTCCTAAAAAATTTTATCTCTAAAACACAAGGGAATTCCATATATTTGTTCCTCTGCTGCAGTCCATTAACAGGTAGATAAAAAAATCACAAGCTTCTCAAGCACTAAACCTGTAACAACAAACATACCCGATCAGAGGAAAAATTGGGCTGGGAGGTATAAACAGCAAACAGAAAATTTAAAATTATTTCAAGTGCCTTTGTGGAAAAAAGACTACCCTAAGACTTATGAATATCTGACAGTGACTTTCTGTCTTTTAGTATTTGAAAAGACAAAAAAAGGATCAAACCAGCCAGTTTAGCAGCTCTTAAAGGCAGTAATTTTACACTTATGCTGAGAAAAGAAATAAAATTATAGTTTAAAAAAAAAAAAAAGCTGCCTTAACAAGCTGGAATAAAACTCCACTTTTGTTTCCTGTGCACACTTTGGCAGGGAGAGCCAGGCCCCCGCCAGCAGCCTGGGCTGTAATTGTGCAAAAAAAGGACGGTGATATAAATCACCAAAGGTTAATGATCAGGATGTGAACAGAGGGACTTGTTTACAGAAATAGCATGCAATTTAAAATTTACAAGAGATTTAATGCCACCGCTTGGCAATCACTAAAATCAACAGCCCAGAAAACAGTGACATTAAGAAAAATATTACAGTTATAATCATTCCAAAATAAGTCAATTAGTGTTAGGGCATGCGCTCGCGATTACTTGACCCATTTGGTTCGCACTTAAGTGAAGAGAAAAAAAAATCCCCCTCCCTTATAGCGAGATTACTGAGTTGTGACCTATTTTGCATTCCCTATTCCTTACACCATCCCTCTTCCATGCTGCTGGAGATGGTGGTGATGGTTCCTTCCCCCACCTTGCTTGGTTTCCGAGTCATTCTGACCTTTGACATTTGTAATAATAATAAAAAATATATGTATTAAAAAAAAAAAAAGCAAGTTTATAATTGTGTTGTTCAAATGAAGGTGGAGAGGGGAGGGGGGAAAAAAATACATAAAATTCCATGTGCTATTATACAAAAGGCACGATGGCTGTCTTGGGTGGGGGAAAAAAAAGCAATGTAAGTCAATTTGTGAACTTTGGCACCAGGTGACCTTTAGAAATACAACAATATCCAGAATTTACAAGCAAGAGTAGCACATGCAAATGACCCGGCACTGTCTCGCCTCTGGATTAGAGCTGCAAAGAGCATTATGGAGAAGGCTTGCACAAAACAAATTAAGATTGTTACTTAAATGTCATGGCACACTATTGTATTTGGCTACAGATCATTACACCTGATACTAACACTTTTAAAAACCGTAATAACTTGGGAAATATTACATTGAGTGCCCACATGGAGAAAGGGAAAAAATATATATGTATCTCTTAAAAAAAAATAAATAAAAGGAGAAAATGGGTTCCTGAAGTAATTTAAACATCACCACTCCACGACTAGAGGGAAAGGTCAAAATTTAAGTAAGCTGAAAGGAACATGAATGGCAAAATAAAAGGCACAACAGAAAGATGAAAAGACCAAGTGGAATGACTCTGCAAACACGAGGTGGAAACAAACACGCATGCTTGGGGCAAATCTCATTTCCAGAGGGAAAGGGAGAGAGGCAGGAGGGTGAAATTTTGGAGAAGTGGGTTAAAAAAAGGGGGGGAAAGAGGAGGTGTTTGTCTGGGACGGGTGGGTTTGTTACCTTCGGTGTTGGTGCTGCTGCTGCTGTAAATATTTCGCAGGCTACCAACACGGTTTAGTTTCCAAGCTTTGCGTTTGGCTGCGTCCAGAGAGCAGGAGGGGAAGAGAGAAAAAAAAAAAAAAAAGAGAATAAAAATAAAGAAAAAAGAAGGGGGAGGAAGAAAAAAAATATTTTTTTTAATGAAAAAAGGGAGAAAAGAAACATCAAAAAGCATGTGAAGTAAAATACGAGCACGAGCCTGCTCACACACAGAAAATACACACAAGGACCACTCAGCCCCTGCAATCCATGGCCAACATGGAAAACCTCGTATTCAGAGTGATTCTGCTTTCAGTCACCACAACATGACACGTTTTGACAAGATTAAATGGATCTGCTATTGGAACAAACAAAATGGACCAGTAGAAGTTAAAAAAAGCGAAAAAAAAAGCAAAAAAAGAAAATGCAGGAAGTATTTGTGCAAAAGATACAGGACTGGATGAAACAGCTACTATAAAATGCAATTTAATTCAAGACAAAACACAGCCAGACAAGAGCTCCTTTTCCTCCAAGAGCCTGTGGGGATAACTTGGTGTCTGGAGTTCACCCTTACACCTCCTCTTTACATCATCACCTTTAGAAACTGAGGTGATGATGTAATGACCTTAAATCCTTGTACCAGCAAATGTTCTTTGTAGCACTGAGCTCAGAGGAAGCAGAATCATAAAATCCCAGAACGGTTTGGGTTGGAAGGGACCTTCAAGCTCATCTTGTTCCACCCCCTGCTGTGGACAGGGATACTTTCCACTATCCTAGGCTGCTCCAAAATTCCTCCCCCATTGCAAAATTCAAAGTGTTTATTTGGAAAGGAGGGGGAAAGAAGTCTATTCTTTACAGAGAATAACAGCCCCCTTGCTTTATTAGAATTGTACCAAACTTTGAGATCTGAGCTGCTGCTTCACAATTAGCAGAAAATATAGCTCAAAAGCACTCTCTTTTTAGACTCGTTAGGGGAGAGCACATTTTCACCGTGTTTAGAATCCTTAAAACACAATGTTTAGGCTGGGTTTCATCGCACAGGAAGCAGATGAAACATCTGAGTACACCAGGGCACCTGACAGCCACTGGAATAACAGGGAACTGCTGGAATTGCCATGTCTGGAGGTGTGTAAATGGCAGCTGGATGTGGGACAGGGTTTAGTGGTGAACATGATGGTGCAGAGTTGGTGGTTGGACTCAAAAGGTCTTGTAAGGGACCTCAGACCCTTCTCCCTCCCACCACAGATGTCCCTCACTCTTCAGGGTGTCATCAATGCCCCACAACACAGCCAGTACCAGGACACAACAATTTTAAAAAATTTCCTTCAGTATTTATGAGGGAATTTCTGTAATGCCCCATGGAACTCAGACCAAACAGCTGCTCACAGGGAAAAGGAACAGTGATATGAAGTCATTCCAGGCTTTAACCAAAAGCTCCATTTTCAGCTGAAGAATTAAAGCTGGAAGAGCACTGCCTGAACCCCCCTGACTGTTAAGCTAGGTATGATTTGAATAAAGCCATCTGCAGGCTTTAATGCTGAAAAGGAGGACTGGATTCTGAGTGACATCATCAAATCTAAATGTTTTCACTGGGTGCATCCTTCAAGCTGGAAAAACCCTTTCATTTTAAGACCTGTTTAAGAAGTCTCTGCAGTAGAGAGGCACAATTGCCCTGCAGAAAACTTGTTTTTCCTCTGAAACATTTACATATAAATAGGCAGAATCGAGGTTTGGCACCCCTCTGAAAGGGAAGATGGTCTCCAGTGCACAGAGACCCTTTCCCAGTGCCTTTCCCATTTTTCACACACTAATGGCACGTTTGTGTGAGCAGGAGTGAACCAGCAGCCTGCTTTTCTATTAACCTATTGATGAAATAATCCATTTTCATGTGTTAAGTGTCAGGCCTTTCCCTTCCCTTTAAACAAATGGACTTTTTCACAAAGATGCTGAGGTGCTGATACATCCACTTGCCTCCTTTGGCCTCGATCAGGCTCCTGCCTGCTTCTTCCAGGTGCTCTCCTACCTTTGAGGACTCAGTAAGGGTTTGGACAGTGCCAAGCAAAGCCTCTGCAGGGTGACTGATGTGCCAGGGAGAGCAGAGCCATCCTACCCTGCCTGCCTCTGGAATTACACCCCTGTTACCCACAACAGGGGTAACAGGGTACAGGCCCTGATATATATCATTATCTGCCTGCTTTGGCTTTGAATTATTTCCCAGGATATTCAGTTTGTCTGCTCTGGGTTCACCTCCTGGTCCTAAAGTTAACCCAACAAAAGCTCTTGTTGCCAGCTCCAGAGATATCTATATCTATCTATATCTTCCACATAATCTATATTTCTCTCTCTCTATATATATATATGTCTATTATCCAAATCTATTTTCTATATGATATATATGCTTAATCAAATAAATCCCAACTGGTTACCAGTAACATGCTGTAAGAAATACTTCATTATCTAACAGCAAAACTCCCAAATAAAAAAAATCTTTAAGGCAGATTGATTTTGAAGTAATTTCTGAAAGTGTGTTTTCTTTCAAAAATGCCACCAAGAGGTATTTCTAACTAAAGATTCCATGAAAAAAACCACAAACTTTCTAAAATCTCAAACATCTGGAATGAAGTCAACAACTTCCCAGTATTTAATTTAACTTTTACTCAAGTGGCAAACAGCATTGGTCCTGGGATATTGAGGATCCAGGGAAGCTGTGGCTGCCCCAGCATCTGAAAAAACTCCACCACTGCCACTAAGCCATAGCAGGAAGTGCCACATTCACCCAGGCTTTGAACACCTTCAGGGATGGTGACTCCAGCACTGCCTCATCAGCCTGCTCTGATGCCTGACCACCCTTTCAGTGCAGAAATTTCCCTTGTCCCTACCAAGGGAGTGGTGGAGGCAGCTGCAGCTCTGGCAGGCCATCCAGCTGGATCTGGGGACACAGATCATCCCTTTGCTGATGCTTTTGAGTGCTCCTCGTGAGCTGAACTATCTCCATTCCTGTAAAACTAGCTTTTACACCTGTACATCTCTCACCTGTACAGTGAGAAGAGGTATGTTGGTATAGGAAGGAGGAAACAAGGCTTCAGGAAAGCCTTTTGTTAAGATATGGAGGAACTGGGAATCAATTAAACTTAATCACTCCCAATTACCACCTCTCTTTGTATTTGCTCAGGCAATAACTTTACAGCTGTGAGCAGACCCTTGCAGACAGAATTTCTGTGTTTGCTTTCTTTAATAGGGCTGCTATTTATTCTCTGCTAATGAATCTGCTTGTCCTGCCTAGTTTTGATTAGTCAGGTTCTGTAGGAAGTATGTTTACTACCACTATGATCATATAGCATTATTTCCAAAAGCAGGAGGTGTTTGTAGGAAGGGTTTAAACCCACGTGTGATCTGAGGACACGTCTGTTTGTAGGGAAATTCTCAGGATATTAGAGTCACCAAAANATCTGCTTGTAGGGAAATTCTCTAAGGATGCTCAGGATATTAGAGTCACCAAAACACCGTGTTAACCCTTTTCTACCTGCTCCAATTCAGTTCTCTTCACATTTTGATAAGCAGAAACACGCTTTTACTCCTGGGAGAGTGTTCACATGGCCGGTGTAACCCTGAAAACCTCCCTGCAGTGCTGCAGCGGGGCATTCCAGATGTGCTAATGTCACCTCTGGTCTTGCTGTGCCGCAGCTCTTTGCTGATTAGATAACTAGTGCTCACACAGCTGATTAAAAGCTGCTGTGGCCGCTCGCCTGTGTGTCCGAGCCTCGCCAGCCATGTTGGAGGTGGAAGCCTGCATGAATTACATCCCTGGAGTGTGCTGAGCAGTGCTGATTAAATGAGGCACGCCACAGCCCTCAGCATCAATTACCAGAAATAATAGGATCTCTGCACTTAGGCTGGGGGAAGGGGCTGGTGTGTCTGTGCTTCCCAGAGCATCTTCCCAGCGCCCCTGTGACAGAGCCAGCACAAACACCACTGGCCAGGCATGCTGCTCTGGTCTGGCTGTGCAGCAGGTAAACACTGAGGAGGTGGCTGAGGAAAATCCCCCTCCCACAGCACGGGCCAGGGGAGCTTCTCCAGGTAACACCTGCCCAGGAAAACTCATTTATAAGAGGCGGACAGAAGGCAAAGCTGAGTATTTAGGGATAAACTTCAGCCCTCCCCTGCTCCTCCTCGGGTTTTCCTGCATCCTGCACCACATGTGCTTACATCAGGGGCAGGCTGGAGGGTTTCCTTTCTTCTTGGTCAGCAGCTAGTCCAACAAGACCCCACTCTTTGGTCAGAGGATTGAAATGGTTTCATTAAGATGCAGCTCAGGAGATTCTCAGATCATGCAAATTTCTCTGCGATTGTCAAGGAGCTTGACATTGTCTTATCCCATGTGAAAGCAGAAACGACAAAAATTCCTCAAAAAAGGGTTAAACCCCCCTCCCCCCAAACAAACCCCAGGCCTATCTAATGTAGATCTATACATAAATATGTATATCTAAGTAAAATGAACTGCATATATTGCATTTCGAGATCTGTCCAACACTAAATTTTAAAATTAAAAAGTGCCATGAAGTGCCTGGATCTTATACAAAACACAGACTCAATAAATGGTTTGGGTTGGATGGGACCTTAAAGACCATCTAGTTCCAACCCCTGCCATGGGAAGGGATGATAAGCATGTTCACTATTTTTCTATTTATTAAACCAGATTTCCACAATGCACCAGCTGTAAACACCTCAATGTGACTCTAAATTAGTTTCCCAACATTTCTGTTCGGAGCAGGAGGAATTATCAGGAGATATGTCCAAAAAGACCAAAAAAACGGGGATATAGAAAATATTTCATATAGCAACACTCCTTAGTATGTCCTTTTTGGACTCCAGAACACTCAGAAAAAACAAGCTGATGTAAAGTAAACTAAAAAAAGTGCTGCGTTACAGAAATTTCCCCAAACACAACTAAAACTGTATGTCTGGTACAAAAAAACCCAGCTCTTTCCTCTGCAACTCAAATCCTTTCCCATGCTCTATTTTAAACCCACAAAACACTCTAGAAGTAATACTTCAAACCATATTAATAGTTAATTACATTTGGCTTCTCTTCAGCTTTGAACATTTCAAATGAAGGGGGAAAAAAATGAAAACACATTCATACTTCTGCTGGTGACAGGGGAAAAAAGTTACTTTAATTAAACATTTCTAAAAAATGTTTTAGTTCTTTTTTTCCCCCCTCATGCAATATTTCTCCATCCAAACTTCTGTAGTAGGTAAAGGACCCACTAAACGATTTCAGTGCCTTTCCAATACACTATAAACATACAAGATTCCAATTGACAAAAAGGAAATGGTAATTGGAAACATTTTTCTCAGTTTTTCATTATCTGAAGCAGAAAATTATGGCTCTTTTCTACACACACACACACAAAAATCCTTTTCAACCACCTAGAAAAATTGTCTTTTAATAAAAGCTTCAAATTATACTATCATATTTCAAAGGCAATGAACAGTTAAAGCAGCTAATCAAAGGTATAATTATTTAATGACTCTGACTCCTGCTATCTAACAGGGCTGGAATGGCTTGGCTGTGATCACCAGACCCTCAGCTCCAGCTCTGCAAAACAAGCCCTTGGCTGGGAGCATTCCAGCCACCCATCCCTAAGGTTAGCTCCTCCAATTTTGCTTGACTTCACCAGAGCAGCTGAGCTATTATGGAATTAAGGGAATCAGTTTGTCACCTCTTTTTTGTACACATCTGGACTAAAAAAAAACCCACAAAACAACTGTAAGAGGTTTTCCTGCAGAGGAAACGAAAATATTTCCCTCACAAAATGGGATTTGTCAAGATCATCATTGATTTTTTTCACTTTTAAAGCTGCATGACAGTTTTCTGTAAACCCCAGCTGCCTCACTCCAGTAATTCAAATGTAAAACACCCCCCACCAAAATGTGCTTATTGAAAATTTGTCTTAAATGCATTTTAGTATTTTTATTGAAAGAAATCTTTATTGATTTACTGCAGGTGAGTGAAGTAGTGAGCAAGCAGAGCTTCTGACTCCACTCCATTGCTTTTCTCACGTCTTTTACAACTGGAAATATGACTGGAATAACATGTAACCATCAGGCATTAATAACCAGAGCTATCCAGGAGTGTACAGTGCACCTTGGCTTATTTTTGAGTTATAACAGAGCAGTTTGTGCCATTACATCTGAGCCTCAACCCTGAACATGAACTTTTATCATACTTTTTCTGTTGTACTAAATTCCTTTTTTTTTTTTGGCTACATGATTAGATTTCACAGAATCACAAAGGTTGGAAAAGACCTCTATGATTATTGAGTTCAATGTTTGACGAAATGCCACAAACAGCAAAGTGTCACAAATGTTCATTTTTTGAACACTTCAGAGATGGTGACTCCACCACTTCCCTAGGCAGCCTGTTCCATCTGATCCAAGACACTGGACCCTCTGGAATTTCAATGATATTCACATTTCTATCCAATTATCTTGATCCTGGGGTCAGTCTCATGCTTGTCACCTGGCTTACAGGAGCTCAGGTGACACCAGCACCTGCGGTGGCACTGGAAACCAGACCCGGAGAGGGAGCTGCCCCTCCCAGCTCTGCAGCCAAAGGTGACTCCAGGATCAAAAGGGACACCCACACCTGGTGGGAGTGGCACCTGTGCCAATAAACCCTGCTTGATGGGGCATCAAGGGCTTTGAGAGCCTTCCTGGCAAAGCTGCCATTGTCACGGGGTGGCTCAGACTGGAAGGGCCATCCAGCCCAACCTCCCTGCAAGAACAATTCTGGACTGAGCCAGGACCCAGGGAGCACCAATATTTATGAAATTCTTCCAGCTCTCATTTCCTGGAGAATTTTTGTAGATACAAGTGATGAAGAATTTGATTTTCAGTGTCACTTTGATATGCCAGCTTTGACTTACTCTGTACTCTCAGGGTGCCCAGAGAAGCTGTGGCTGCCCCTGGATCCCTGGCAGTGCCCAAGGCCAGGCTGGACAGGGCTTGGAGCAGCCTGGGACAGTGGAAGGTGTCCCTGCCCATGGCAGGGAGTGGGACAGGATGGGCTTTGAAGTCCCTTCCAAAGCAAAGCAAAGCAAAGCAAAGCATCTTAGGATAAATCTATTGATTTGCATATTAGAACTCCTCAGAGCCTGCACAATTAAACAGCCAGCTCAAAGCCAGCAATGGGACAAAGCAGCATGGAATTTTCACAAGGAGTTTACAAACTTCCCAACTAATCTCCCCAAACTCACTGCTCAAGCAAAGCTTACTGCACAGGTCTCAGTCTCTCTGGGGAAGGAGTCTTAACCCAGCCCTCTTCCTAGGGAGAAATTAAGTACTAAGACACCCAGTGGGAACAGAAAAATTCTTTCCAAGAGACAACATTTTATCTCCTCTCCATAGATTGCATTTCCAAGGGCTTCACCCACAGGAAGCTGCTATCACCTATGGCTGTCTCTGGTGGGGCTCCTCAGATTTGATGTTAATTTGCACAATACCAGTGAAAAATGTAAAAACCATGAAGTTGATGATGTTTGTGATTTGCTATTACCCAGCATCTGCTCAGATCTTTGCACAAATCCAAGCAGCTCAGGGTTGTGGCTGCTTTGACACAAAGGCTGTCATCTCTATAATTTGACTTTTCTAATTTGACTTCTTTTTCCAAAGCTGTGGTTGCTGGAAATCCCTGGGGAGCTGCTGTGGTTAGCTCTGGAATGAAGTAGGGAAAAGGAGGATGGGATTTGCTATTTGCATATTTTGAACCCATTAGGCAGGGCCCACACAAACACTGCATAGCTGAGGGACCAAGCCATGAATGAAGGCACCAAAGTTGTGCTGCCTTTCACCTTTCCAGCAAAACCCTGAGTAACAACTGCATTTGGTTTGCAAAGATAAATATTAAATCCTGAATTTCCATCAGCTGCTGGTGTCACAGGCTCCCTTACAAGGCACAGCTCTGAGCTGTTAACCATTAACTGGCTCAAGCACAACGCCTGCTACTAATCGCTTATTGAATAATGGAAGTGACACAACTGATTAAAGGTTTCAATCCTGGAAAAAAATGATTTATAGTATTTCACTCTACTGGCACTGTTATTTGTGTGACAAATGGTTGGAGAGACACCAGTTAATCTCCACACACCTCCAAGTTGGATGTGGCAGCATCCAAACAATCAGGCCCTGCTAACAACGCTGCCATGCTGGCATGGGGGGCTGAATGCACTTTATCAAGGCTGAGCCCCAAACCAGTTCACCCAATGGATTTCATTTGTTGGTCGTGGTGGCTAGGAAGAGGAGTATCCTGATAGAAGCAGGAAGGCACAGCTCAGGAGATCAGCCCTGTTCCTCCAGCACAGAGATGAAATCATCAATACCAGTGAGGCATTAATGATTTCAGAAGGCTCCAGATCCTTTATGGATTTTTCCTGATGGCCAAAGCTGAACTGCAGCATCACCCACAGCTGTCAAGGCTGTTACGTTGCAGTGTAATATCACTGTGCACTGCAAATCCCATCTTGCCCTCAGCTGGGAGAGGGATGGGGCTGCTTTTGAGGCAGAATAGGCCATGATTTCCCCTCCTTGAGAAATGAATGGAGTTTTAAATTTACAAGCAGTACATCAACAGCAGCTTTGTCTCACTGGTTGTATCAGCAGCATCCTGCTCCCTGCAGAAGTCAAACCTATTTTATCAAGCCACTCCTTCAAAAGCAGCAAACCCCTCAGAGTGCTGAGCTTCCACAAATCTGCATCATTCTCCTAGGTTACTTCTCAGCTTTGCACCCAAAATCTGCCATTCTTCTCATTCAAAAAAATAATTTCCATGTCTATAAAAATCATGCCACCCCCTGCCACAGGCAGGGACCCCTTCCACTATCCCAGGCTGCTCCAAGCCCCGTCCAGCCTGGCACTGGACACTTCCAGGGATCCAGGGGCAGCCCCAGCTTCTCTGGGCACCCTGTGCCAGGACCTGCCCACCCTCCCCGGGAACAATTCCTCCCCAATATCTGATCTAAACCAGGATAGAGAACACAAAGCCCCAGCAGATGAATCTCTGGGCTGGCCACAGAAAGACAAGAGCTCAGTTTGCACACAGGAGAACATCCAGAGGGGAGGGGGATAAGAGGACCTGATAAAGTAGAAGCAGCAAGGATTTTCTTCAGAAGGCCTGAAAGATCTCTGGAGTGGTAAAAATCCTACAGGCTGCACTCCCAGTAGCAAGAAAAATGCAGATGGTGTATGAAGATGACTGATATCATGGGAAGCAAGGAAAAAATCCCCATTCACAACTGCTTCTTGTGATCTCGGGTCTAACTCGGTGTATTTGCTCTTGAAAGACACTTGTGATAATGTGGCATTAAAATTGCTCAGCTTTTTATCCCCTGACAATCTCCTGTGAGAGACTTGAACAACTCTGTTACTTTGCCAATGGAAATTACTTTCTACCCATATCACTTACCAGCCTTCCCAGGATTTCACATCAGATCAATATGAGGTTAAATAATACCCAGATTCTTCAGGATCCCTTCCCTCTTTTCAACTATAATACCCTTTTTTGATTTTTCCAGGTCTCTGCAACATTCCCACTGCTACGAGATCCCTTCAAAATTATATGACCTTTCCACATGGAGTTAACTTGCAGGTACAGAAATGGCACAAAAAACCCTCACAACACACTAATACAAAACTACTGCCAAAACACTGTGCAATCAAATAGAATAAAGACGAATACAGATTATTTCCTTTAGTGGGCATATCTGGACTTGCTTGGTGGGCAAGAACAAATGGGTTTGGTAAAGAAACTGAGCATGAAAAACCAAGTAAAAGACAGTGCAATCAAAAGCTCATGAGAAAATCAGAGCTCCTGGCCAGACACTGCACTCCTGGGCTCTCCCAGAGTGACAGAACTTTGTCCCCAGGTGAGCTGTAATGCCACTGAGAGGATACAAAACCCTGAAAAATGCTGTGCCAAATACAGTCAGCTTTTCCTGCTTGGAATGGGAATTAGCTGGATGTGCTGATCAATTTATGCTCTGAAGTTACTGTAAGTGGTGAAGAGGAGAACCTCACCTTATTGATTGGTGCAGCACAGAGAAGCAGATTCACTCAAAAAATGGAGGGGAAATCATGAAACCTGTCCCCAGAGATGTACAGCTGGGATAGAAACAGGCACTTGGAGGGAATTTCTTCTACTTCATCTCTCAGCATTCCCACAGTTCTCATTTCAGCCTAGTCCATCCGTCCCACCCCCTTGCATAAGTGGCTGGACTTGTGACTAAAATTACCATCACAGAGGTGTCTGGCAGTACCTTTTACCTGCTGATTAAAATCTCCATCACCTCTTTCCACAAAGCTTTTTAGGAGGAAAAAAAAAAAAGAGATGAGAAAAAAAAAATACATTCACTTTGAATTTGTCCATCCAACTGTGGAGTCCATCAAACTGGTGTTGATGTGTTAGGACAGGCCCACAAAAAATGAGCACCAGTAGAAACTAAGAGCTAGGAGGTGACAATTCCTACATGTATGAGTGTGGCATTGCCTTGAAATGACAAAACCCCTTTGTATTTCACAGGGTCTCCATGATCTCCTTCTCTCTGGAAGGATAACTGCAACGAACAAGAATCCTCTTAATGTTCCTTGTATATTCAACATTCTCCTCCAAGCAGGACCAAAGCCCAGGACACTTCTGACAAGCAGAGACTCAAAGAGATTCAATGTGCTGGCTCCTTTGCTGCTCAAAAAGCCATTTTGGATTTTATTCTGGCTCTGGGGGGCAGTTTATGTCAATCTTTTCTTCTTTTTTTCCCCCACAAGTGTTGCAGGTTAAACTTTGTGCCTAACAACCCTGACAGCATCCCTTCACATTTTTGAGACGAGCTATTGAGTAGCATTATGACAAATTATGGGCCTGATGATATGTAAAAGGAACATCTCCTCCACTCAGAGGCTGTGGAGGAAATAAAAAGACTGAAAGAAGTATTCCTGGCCAAAAAAAATAGCCATGTGGGGAAGCAGCAAGGTTCATTATGGATAGATTACTCATGATTCAGGAGTTCATTATTAATGGATTATTTACAAGTATTTCCAATGTGTTGTCAGCTGTTCCCCTGGGAACAGCTTTTCAATAATATCCACAACTTAAAGAAAGAATGATGAGTTATATTGATATTTTTATTACTAAAAGCAGAAGGTAATCATCAATATGTTTAAGAGAAAAGCAAAGACCTATTTCCAACCTCCTCCACAGTTATTTTTTCATGTCATAACAGCTCTGGGCATAACCTGTACTCTTTAGTTAGTAATAAATGACAGTGCTGCACTTAAAACCTTCGTGTATATGGAATTTTGTAGCAGCAGATCCTGACGTTCTGTGTCCCTGGGATTCTATTCAGACCTGCTCTGTTAGTCCACTCTTAAAAACTAAAAAAATTAAAAATAAACAAAATAAAGTAAAATAAAATAAAATAAGGTTTAAGATCACACCATAAACTGAAGCCCAGATCTCTTCCACAGGGGGAATCTTCCCCATAATTCCAATACATTCCATTCCTCCATGAGTTACCAAAGCTCAGCTTCTCACTTCACATCTGGGATACAAAGTTTAACCATAAGCAGTGGTGACCTAATTATTAACGAGTTTGCCTGGACAAACCAGTGTCTCATTGTACACAGGCAGACTGAGAAATAAAGATAACAGCTGACAAATCACTAAAAACTAATCAATTTTCAGATTCTCCTTATAATCGCTATGGATCCTCACACCAGAGTCTTTAGGTAATCTAGTGAGCATCAACTTACATTTTAACTTATTATTAAAAGCATTAAGCCTGTATTAATCTATGATTTATTACAATTAGGTTTGTTCTAGGCCTCTTAAGTATTCTGTGAAACTCAGGTATGTTGCCTGGCAAGTGGGGTCTTTCAGAAAATAATATTTCAGGAATCCTCAGTGATATTTTAGAGATCCCCAAATGGGAACCATTACTGTGGATGAGAGCTTAGTTTGAGGATGAAAACGTACATTAGTCACTGGGTAAGTATTGCCAGACTTCCTTCCCTACAGCCACCTTTCCAGGCTCAGATTGCTGGGTCATTCCTGTGTGATAAACACCAGATCTCACCATAAAATGGTGTTTATTTACAATAAAAGAAGCAAGCAGTTATTTCTGACTGTCCATTCAAAGCCATGCACTGAATGGTGGCCAGCCAACCAAAAAGTGATTATGTGTGTGACAATGCTGATGCTGAGCTCAAAGAAATAATATTGCTTCCAATTTTAAGGTTAAGTAAACCATGAACTGCTCTTTTATGTATAAATATGTTGGTTAAAGCATTCAAGTTGTCTGGAAAGGGGCTGGATCCCTTTGGTGTTTTGTTTACCACTACAAAGCTTCACCTTGGCTGAAAAGCCCCTGTGTTTATGATCATCACAAACCAGCCAGCATCACTAACAATTTTCAAATTAAGACTTAAATAGTAAAATATACTTTTAAAAAATATATTTTCCTCTCAAAAATCTTGCAGGGCCACTTGCACATGCAGCCACTGAAGTCCCAAAGGGAAGAGCTGGGGAAAGCAGAAAGAAGAGGGAGCTGAAACAGGCTTGGAGCTGCCAATTCCTTGTCAAATGAAGCAGAGGCAGAAACGCTCCAGCCTCGCTGTGCCATCCATCAGCAGAGTGCAGCTCATCCTTCCTGGGTTAAGGAGATGGATTCAGAGCACTGGGGAAGTGTAACAGTGGTGTTTGCACCACTTCATTAGTGGCTTGTCTGGAGTTTCTTCTGTCTTCACTCAGAGCCAGGATTAAAAACACAAACGAGATGAATTTTCTCGTGTTTGGGCTTGGTTGTTTATTAAATCTTATCTAAAGTACAGAGAGTTCAGCAGCACTTCCAGCTACCAGCCAAAAGTGAGCACAATGGAGGTGAATCTAGCTAGCTACAAGGTCTCTTAAAGCTAACCAGTCCAACAGAGAATTAACACCTATATTATTTACACTTTTGTCCCAATAACCAAATTCCTGTGACCTGCAGTGCAGCACTGACTGTCCAACCAGAAACTACTGCCTGAAACCATGAAGAAGAAGGAAGAAAGACAGAAAGAGACAACACCCAAGAACCTCCATCNACAGAAAGCTCAAAAATCCCAGGTCTCTGGGATCCAGCAGGGAAGGAGCCAAAGACACATCCAAAGGAGGACATGGGGCCAGCAGGGCCACACCACTTCTCCTTGGATGAACCACACATTCCCACAGGCAGTAGGCTCAAACCACAGAGCCCACACTGCAAGGAAGTCAAGAGAACCAACAACAGAGAATTTCTCCCCCTGAAAAGTTTGCCTTTTCAAGGATTTTACCTCCCTGATGGAGACCAACCTGGAAAATGTAGAGCTGCCCTTCAGGTTTATTATGACTTGGGCACCAAAGATGCACCAAGAGTCAAACCTTCCCTCTCTCAGGGTGGGCAAACCCTGGCTGCTGGCACAGGGGTGAGCACACACAGCTCAGCAAATACTGGCCCAGAGGAGCTTCTCTTCTAAAGGAAGGGGGAAAAAAAAGATCCTCATAACTCTTCTGGGCTGCCTGCAAGTAGTAAAATGTTACTACAAAATAGGCACAAATCCCCACCAAAACCAGGATCTGGAATTTCAGACAATAGCTGAATTTATTGGAAAAAACCCAACAGCTCTGTTTTGAAGAGCAAAAACCCACCAAGATGACATTTTTTTTCTGTGATTTCTGATCTGGCCCCTATGTGGGAGATAAAAATTTATTAAATGAAGACAAAAAAACTTTAAAAAATAAATTAAAGCTGCCTTTTTAGGGGTGAGACTGGTCAATTTGAGCTTAGTGTTAGGGGAAAAACCGCCCAAAATCCAAATAAAATGGAAGCAGTAGAGCAGGAGCAGTACCATGAAGAGGGCGTTTAGTGGCAGAAACACCTTCAGGAAAGGCTGGGAGCCTGCAGGACTGCAAGAATTTCAGGCAGGTGGAGAAAAATTATACTGATTAATAGAAATAAAAGTTTGGGGTGATACCAGAGCATTTTAATTGCATTTTTCCATCCCCTGCCATGGCACATTCCAAACATAAGCTCTTCATTTGATGCATGAATAATACAGCATTGTACTGCAGCTCCCTATAAAGTCCAGCTCCCATCTCTTTGAACCACACATGCATCCAAAAACTAGGAATTGCAGGATATTCAAATGTGAGAGACCAGAGTGGTAGCACAGAACAAGAAGCATCACTGACAATTAAGAATTTTCTTCTCTGGCACCTGGAGTTCGATAGGCACGGCTTTAATGATTTTATTTTCATTTGAAGGGGTCTGAATGAAGGAAGATGTGACGTTTTCATAGGGGAGAAATAAACAGCAGCCTCATCAGCCTCAGAGACACGGGAATCTAAATGAAGGACCTGGCCAGCGACCCTTTGGCTCTTTTAAAGCACACGGATTTATCCTCATTACGGGATAAAAACAGCCCTGGCTCTGCTTGGGAACATCAGCTTCTACCTCTCACAGACAATCCTGATGCTTCCTGGCACAGGTGCCAAAATAGACATGTTCTGGCAGCCTGGAGGTTAAACTGGATTAATTCCTAAAACCTGAATGCTGATCTGCTGTCATTTAACATGTGCTCAACATGTGTGCTCAGCAGCAACTGGAAATGAAATATCTTAAATATTATCAAACGGTACATCATTAAATATAAATTAGATGGAAACAGGGGAAAGCTAAAAATTGACTAGGAGTTCAGCTACTCTAAATGGCTAATACGGCCATTTTTCACCTGAAGCCCTCTCCAATACAGTTTTGCCATTAAGCAAAACCCTAAAGAAAGGTAATCAATTCCAACTAAAAAGCACTTCTCCCGGAATGACTGCACTTCAAACCCCTGGCTGGCTGCCAGCCTCCCCCCCACCCGCAGACAACAGCCATCAATGTTTCTGACTAGCGCAGGAGCGCGAGGGGCCATGCATAATTGACTGGAAGATGGGCTAAAACTGTGCCCAATCAGTGTGTGATCAAAACCGCGTGGAATATTCAGCGCCACTTGATTACACGGAGCCTCGTCCTCCCGCTCTCCTCATGAAATCTCTTCAAGGTCCAGAGTACTGTAATAAGATCATTACTGTCAAGCGCTACGAATCGCAGGCAATGAGTCTTGGGATAGGAAGTCATACTTCACAAGCTCCTCTGGTCTTCCTTTTTTTTTTTTTTTTTTCCTAACCCCCCCCCCCCCCCCCCCCCTCTTTTTTTTTTTTTTTTTTTGTATTTTACTGCGTGTTGAGGCAGCAAGGCGACGAGGTGACAGATAATGATCACATCACTGTGTGGCAACTAGAAAGGCACTTTTAAGAAAGAGCACAGAGAAATCAGCTTAAGAGAAACTCAAACAAATTTTTTTTAAGGGCTTTTTCTTTTTCCCCCCTCAAAAATTAAATAGAATTAAACTGTGCAGTATTCTCCTTTCATGAATTGTGATTTAATGTCATTGAATTTAATCATTTGATAGATTTTCATATTATCCCAAAGCCTATTACCTCACAGACAAATGGCCAATTTTCTCCAGCTCACGCTCACAAAAGAAACCTTTATTAATTTTTTTTTCTTTTTTAGAGTCGGGGGGGAGAACTGGTGGAAAATGTCAATGGTGAGGCCTGTTCAAGTTTCCCTTTTTACCTACTGCTTCCTGGAGTTACACACCACATAAGATGCATAACATCTATCACAAGTAACTGGTCTGTAAAGAGAAAGGTGGAGGGACAGAAAACAGGAGATTAAAGCACAGGGTATAAAATAAACAGAACAGCAAGCTCGGCACTGAAACCTCACACAGGGCACGTGGATCTACAGCAGGGACTTCAGCTGATTTAAGGCTTAAAACTTGACAAAACAACATGGGTTTGAAATGACTGACTGGAAATAAACTGGCCAGGAGCTGGAAATAAAGAGCTCAGCATTACTGTTAGAGGGATGACATCAGTACCACAAAGCATGGGAACTGGAATGGCTCCAGTTGTGGTTTTTAACTGGAGAAGGCTCCAGTGATGGGACAATTGCAGAAGGGGAAGAGGAAGGGAAAGTCCACCTTGATCACATCTCCAGCACCTCCTCTGGGCCTGGCACCTGCCATCATCTCCAGCAGATTCAACCCTGTACCACAGCATTCTCCCCTTGGTGCTCCCTACGAAGAACCCCATCCCCATGGATTTGTTCCGTTTCAAACACATTCCACTGGGAGAGGCTCCTGAAACCCACCCTTAGAACACCATCATTGCATGAAGACTCAAATTTCCACAGAATCCCAGAGTGGCTGGGCTTGGAAGAGACCTCAAAGCCCATCTTGTCCCACCCCAGCCATGGGCAGAGACACCTTCCACTATCCCAGGCTGCTCCAAGCCCCATCCAACCTTGGAAACTTCCAGAAATTCAGGGACAGCCACAGCTTCTCTGGGCAACCTGTGCTAGGCCTGCCCACCCTCACAGGGGAGAATTCCTTCCCAACATCTGACCTGAACTTACTCTTTCAGTCTGCAGCCAATATATGCATATTCAGCCATATATTTAGTAGAACTGTTCATATTTATCACCACTCTCCTCAGTTTTGGGCATGTTTTTAGAAGACGTCACAAACACTTTGACAAAGAATAAAAAAAATAAAGGGCACAAATATTTCTTGATCTACAGGTAAATATTTCTTGATCTACAGGTTGTGACTTAATCCATAACTGACTAAAATGTACGGATTTGCAACTAAAAAGGAATTAACAACCTGTTGTTATTCTATGTGTACTCTTGATTATGAGCTCTTACCAGCCAAGAGTTGATATGTTTAATAAACCTTGGGGAGATCAGACCTGACACGATCCCCCTTCAATTCCAGGACTGAGCTATCCATGGTGAATCTCCACAATCAGGGCTTCTGAAGGGAATTGTTTATGACTTCCACTCTTCAAAGGAAGCTGTTTCCTACTGGTAACTCACTCCTAACAAGCTGATGAGTCCAAGTGCACAGGCATTCTTCAAAAACTAAATATTCCTTCCACAGCAAAATACCCTGCTTATTGAAATTGTGACACCTTGCCTCGATAGGTCAGTTATGTGGTAAACAGGAGGATGAAGTTATACTGAGCACAGTTACCTGATTTTAGCCTTTTCACTGGCTGTAGCTTTATAATACATAATCACCTAATTTTATGCTATTTTAATTCAGGTATATGGGTTCATAATGAGATGAAATTGCCCTACACTCCAGAAAAACTGGAAGGCACTTGTAGAACTGACATTCTTGTTTAAGGAACACAGCTACCAACCTCTCTAGCAGGATTAACATTTTAAACACTCACTGCTACCTTGCAAACATCTCCTTGTGGATATGAGGAACCATTTTTGTAACCAAGGTATCTGTGGCAAGCTGAAAGCACATTGCTGAGGACACTAATTACCCAAAGCCAGTGAAATGCTAAGGTGACAGTTGTTTTCATTCAGTTACAAAGCTACTGAAAACTTCTTCCTTCCCCCAAAAAACCAGGCCAAATCCCAGCGTGGCACTGGATACACAGCGAGCCCTTCTGCTGTCACAGTGCTCAAAGTGGGACTAATTTTTAGGGAAACGTAGAAAATAAAAGTGCTGTCATTCTCTCACTCTCCAGATGTGCCAGTGTGTGCAACCACCACCAGCATTCATCCCAGGCCTCATCCCTTCCAGAATCCCCTTTTCCTGCTGACCACCACTGCGACACTTTTCCTTTCAACCAGGTAGGCGGAACCGGCCGCCTCTCCCGACCCCGGCTTCTGAAGGGAAGCAGGAATCTTTCAACTTGTTTAGCCTGCAATGAAGTAGGTTAAAACAATAGATGAGCTTCACCTCCCTTGTCTTTCACTCCTCAGCATCAACATAAGTGTCTTTCAGCAGCAACCCTTTCATGTCAGGGAGGCTGTGGCAGCCGAGGCTCGAGGATTCCCAACAAGTGACCTTTCTGCCTTGGTTGAAAGCCAGGCTCTGAAGATTCGGGCTGGTTTTATTAATTTCTGCCCTCCTGCTTCCCAGGTGCACAGCCCTCAGCCAGGACTGAGTTTCCTGTGGATGCAGTGGAATTAGAGCCCAGGAGTGTTTTGACAGGGAGAGGTGATAAACTCACAGATGCTCAGACAAGGATCTGGCACTACAGACAACAGATAGGGGTACACGCTGCTGGGTTTTCTTTTTAAAGCTCTCTTGCAGGCAGGAAAAACACAGCTACCTATTTTGTTCATTTTTAATGCCAACTAAACTCTAAGACCTGCTTTGTTTTGGGAGGTATTTAAAGAAACTGTTTCCTAAAAAGCAGCTAAGAGCAGAGAACAGTTGGTCAGGGTAGGCTTACAACTCTTCTGAGATAATCTACAATACAAAGATGGAAATACTTAACTAAACACACTCTGAAAATCTTCCTGAAAGCAAACTCATTAAACAGTCCAGGTATAGGAAGTGTTGTTGTTGATTTTTTTTTTTTTGTGTGTGTGTCCAGTATGAAATTCAGCAAAATGTTATTTGCTGCAATTCCTGAAATGTTTCATGTACTGTAAGACCACACAGATGATACGCCGACCAACAAATTGTAGACAAACAGAATTCAGCAGTAACCCTAAATGAATTACAAACCTATTTAAACCCCACAACCTTCCTAGTAACCTGCTTACCCTGCCAACCCCTCTAGTTCCAAATAAATGCTTCTTTTCTTCATTCAGCATTGCATTCAAAATGCCACTTTTGTATCCCTCTCTCTTTAAGCCCTGAATATTTTTTAAAACTATGAACATTTACTTCCTAAAACTTCAGGCATTTAAAGAGACCAGAAATAGAAGCAATACCTGCTGTCACTAAACCCTTTATCAGAAGATGCAAAGAAATACTGCATGACAAGATGGGAACATGCTCCTCTTCTGTGTGACTTGGGATTTTAAATTTTATATTTATGGATTTATTTTTAAGAGGGGGAAAGCTTAAGATACCTCTTATCATTTTAAGGTGAGTATAACTGAAAAAAAAAAAAAAACAAAAAACCAAAAAAACCCCAAAAAATAACAAAAAACCAAAAAACCACCAAAAAAAAGCAAGCAGGAAATCATTAAGGAATTTCTGTTTTCCCCTCCTGATTCATCCCCAGACTCCAGACTTCCCGTTGTTGCTGCACCCCAATACCATTACACAGCAGGCTGTGATTATTGACAGCTGATTTATAGGGACAGACTACAATAATTAGGATGGCAAGATCACCAGGAATAACTATTGTGGCGTTCCTACATGGGCAACACCTGTTTGCTGTACAGTTAATTATCCTCTGATGGACTCCAAACAGCTTTTACTTGAAGAAGTTTTGGTGGCAGCTTAGTTCTGGGCATCACTTCAAGCAACACAATCCATCCAAGGACCTCAACATCCAATGGATTCAATTCCAAAGGTTACAAACTCTTTAATAGGTGAGTGGTTTTGCCCTTGCTGCAGCTGCAGGTCAAGATATTGCATTTCAGAGAAAAGGCAGTGACGACGCTGTGGCTTTTTGTGCTGGAAAGGTTTGTGAACATGCTGTCCTCTGACAATGTCAGAAGGTTTCTTCCAGACCATAAAAAGCCAAAAAAAGAAATTAAATATATATCTAAGAGCAGCAAGTAGAAACACCCTCCTTCATCATGGTGCTTAATTCAGTGTATGATAAGTATCAGCATTAACAATGTCAAGTCCATCTGTCAAAGGAAGAATATGCTCTCCCACTTTTGTTCCTTGAGTTGTTTCCACCAAACTCCCAAAAATCCCAAATGACTTTTTTTTTTTTTTCACACGCTTAGAGAAACAGAATTTTAGTTCTGTGTGGCCACCACACCTCTTAAAGCTCTGCACCCAAGGAAATGTATGTTAAAATTGTGTGGAGGACACCACAATGTGGTGCCAAGAACTTTTAAACCACTTCAGGGTGCGATGCCAGCAGGTAAATCACCAGGATGCTCAGGAAAGCTTAGGGTGGGAGGCTGCAGGGGAAATGCCCACAGGTTTTCCATGCAGTTCAGTGACCCCCTGTATTGCTTCTGATTTATTCACTTTAAAAAGCAAAATTTCAGGTGTTATACAAAGAACTGCATTTCTCTAATTCACCTTGTGATTCTGGTTCTGGGGTGGCTGAAAGGGACACAGGGAGACACCAGCTGAAAGCGCTGATGGTTTTTCTTATTGCCTAAAGAACAAATGAAGTCTCACTAAACCTTGTTCTTCAATCCACAGAAAACAAACATATATTTGGATTTTCCATTTTACTAGGGCTCATTTTCAACACTCAGTGACACAAAACACATGTGCTTTTAAAAAACAAGGGTTTTGTAAATACCTTTACCAGTTTACCCCAGGAAAAAAAAAAAAA
>VZTT01052902.1:0-24330 GCA_013400855.1 Buphagus erythrorhynchus
CTGAGCCCCTCGTGCTGGGAGGAAAATGGAGAGAGAGAAGGCCAAAGCCAGAGCAGGCTTTGGCAGGCTTTGACAGCTGTCCTTCCTCCCAAGACCTACACACATACAGGTTTATTCCACATGCTGCCGTTGACTATTTTGGCTATTTTTTTCCCTTAGACTGCCCCTCTGTCACCTCCATAAAGTAATACATGAGTATGTGATGCCTCAGAATTTGGATGGGGAGATTGCAAGGCAGAAAAAACCCCCGCTATTTTGAATTCTGTGGAAAAACAGGTTATAGGTTCTATGTTTAAATAAAGGTTAGAACAATAAAATGGCTGGATTTTTCCACAGTAACTCTCACCTCAGACAGCAAATGCTGAGTAACCACTCAGCCCTCCTCGCTCGCTCCCTCCCGCGCCCCGACCGTGGGGCTCCGGCTTCCCTCGTGTTTACTGAACGTCTGCAGCGATGGCGGGGCAAAGCCACAAGGCCGCTCTCTCTTGGAGCTCGTTCCACTTTGTCACCACGTCAGAAAAAACACGAAAAGGGGGAGGGAGGCAGGAGCAGCCAGCCAGAGCCAGCCCTTCCCCACGCCTCCAGCCGCGATGGGGCACGGCGGCACTGCCAGCCAGGAGCGCGGCAAAAGGATCCCTGTGGACACAAGAGGGGCACTGCCTATTTTTAGGCAGCTGGAGTTTCCACGAGGATTCCTAAATCTCTAGTTTCATTAGGGTGTGTGGGGCTTTTTTAAGAACAGGTCGTTTAAAGTTGTGGTTGCGCTGTTCTACTTCTTTCCCTTCCACGGCACAAGGCTCGGAATAGAAATAACAAACCGATGAAATCAATGTGTGAGCCCAGCATAGAGCAGGGATAAGGCCTGGCCTAAAGGCTGAAACCAGGCTGAAGAACGAGGGTGACAGCGGGGCATGGCCTGGCACAGGGACAGGGTGGCAGTGGCTGATGGTGAGTGGCATGGCAGGTTGGTTCAGCGATGGACTTTCCCTGCTCTAGCCTGTTTTTCCCAGGCCACAACAAATTCAGATTTACCCACTCCAGCCACTCACAGTGCAAACCTGACTGTTTCCCATATGCACAAGATTTCTGTACACTTTGAGATAAACAGTGTACTTCAGGCCCAAGCTCTCACGCCAAGAACTGCAACGTTCTCACTGGGATCTCCCAGTTTTAAGGCTCACACAGCACTTACAACTGTGCAGTGATTTGGCTTGTCAGCTCACTGGCATAGCCACTTGTGCACATTACCCTCCCGACCCCAAAATAACAATTCCCCCCCTTTTATTTTTCATTCCCCCCTTCCTTGACGAGGCTAAACTGTCTACTTACCATTCCCCACACAGCAGCAGCAGCTGGGAGCATCTGGCATGGGACATATGGAATTTAATTTCCCGATATTTACATAGATTGAAACAATTCCGACTCCAGACTTCAGAAGGCCCATTGCAGCAGACCTCAAGGCAAAAGCTTTCAGTTCATTTCATTTTCCTCTTCTTCTTTTGGCAAATGAGCTGGGAATACCAGTTTAAAGTCTGCACGGGCCTTAGGATGTTGAAAGATACTCAAGTCCTTGATCTATAAGGCTTACAGAGTAAATGCTGCTTTTTTACTTCTGGGGAATCCAAAAGGACTTTTAAGAGCCCTAGCCACTTTAAAAATATCTTTTTTTCAGTGACCTTGAGTAGATTTGAAACAGTCCATTTGAGAGTTTTGCACATGTGGCTACAGATAAAAGTTGCTCTGGGAAAAATAAAATAACTGAAGGGAAATACTCGGTCATACAAAGGAGAATGAAAAGGGACACCTCTAGTGCTGAGAGCAGGGCCAGCGTTGCTGCTATGATGCTGTTGAGCAGAGAGTTAAATGAGGACTTGCTCCTGAGCAAGACAGATGTTGTATGAAAATGGCAAAGCAAAAATGTGGCTGAAGCACCACACTTCTCCAAAACAGTTGGTTGTCTTTACTTTGTCTGTCAGTTGCCATCCATGACATTTCCAATAATTGCAGAAACAGAGACTTTAGAGGTGGCGGAGTCCATTATCAACAAAGAATTGCCAGGGATGGCAGCACACCAGTCCAGCTTTGCAAAATCCCTCTAAAATCCCTCTTGTAACAACATTTGAAGAGAATGGTTTAAAACTCCTACCTTATTTTGAGGACATCCACAACAGATTCAACAGCTAGAAAAGCTGAGAAGATGGCTCATCTTCTTTATGGCTGCAAGCAACCAAATTCTTCAGATGGCAGTGGTGCAAATACAAATACCAGCAGTATCAGTCATGGAGCTCCTCCAACGTGCAGCATCTGAGGACCTCACACGTTGAGTCACAATTTGCCAGTAAAATCCCAGTGGCTGATAGGAAGATACTATGGTTTCCTGGGAGAGCTCATCCAACAGAAAATATGTCTTGCTGTATATGCATTTTTTAAGACCATGGTAATTTTTTTGAGTGTGTCAGGACAAGGCCAAAATAGGACTTGGATCTTCAGATTTAGATTCTGAATTTGGATTCCTATGCACAAAATATTTCTGCCAACCCTAAAGGCACCTCACTTGGTTCCTTTCAACTCCCCAAGCTCCTCTTGGTTTTGCTTCTTTACTTGCTCAGCTGTGCCATTGAAAAGGCTTTAACAACCTTGGAGTTACAGCTGGAAATCAGGTCTCCTGTCACTGGCAAGTCCACTCTTACAAGGCCTCAGGTTTTGTTTTTTCCCCCTCTTCCTTATCCAATGACTCCTGAATTCTGATTCAGAGAGCAGTAAAACCCACTGCCGTACTGGAAAATGCACCCAGTGCAGAGGAACCAGCTCTCTGGTCAAAGATCTTTCTAGAAAGAAGGAAATTTAGGTCTGAATCCTCCCAGGCAGAAGAGAAAGATGAATGGGGGTCTTCAACATCCTGGGTAAGCACTCAGCCACAAGGGTGGTGTAGAAGGAAGGGTCACTTTGGGGAATCTGACCCACCATGAGAATCAGGTCTTTTCTTTTTTTCTAAAAAATACCAATCTCTGGTATCTGTTCAGGTACAGCCATCATCAGTGAGAGTTTGCAAAACACAAGGCAGATTTTCACTTGTGCTGAATTAGAGCAACTGAGACTGGAAAGGAGTTTAAAATCCCCACTCCTAATTGCTTATTTAACTTGCTTGTTAAATTTGATTTTGTACTTGTGTGCCAAAGGATCTCCTTGTTATGGACTTCTAAAAAAAAATCTAATAATATATAGGGTTTTAATACTGTGTTTGTTCAACTTTTGTTGCTCTATTTAGAAGACCTTATTATACTTATATTGCCATTAAAGAACTGTATACTCCTTATGATTATTTTACAGGGCTCAAGACAGTTGATCTGGATGCTGTCTTATTAACTGTACCAGGTGGTAGAAATACCATTTAATCCTCTTTAATATCAGTAATTCAGACTACATGGCAAGGCTGACCTCAGCATCTCTCATGCCCCAGGAGGAACTACATTATATCACTGCATAAGGGGTCAGAGATGAGAGTGCTTTTGGCAAGGGACTTTCACTTTGTAGATGAAACATCCTGATTAAAAATGATGCTTCCTGCATAACACTGCTGTTCTCAGCTCACAGTTTCCAAACCCACAAAGGCTGCTTTCTAAAGATGGGTAAAACGATCCCTCTATGGTTTATGTAATATATTTACTGTGTAGTTTTAAGGTTTTCAGGATGAAAGTTACTGGAGTGCAGTCAGCCTTTTTGGGCAGGTCGTTTAGCACCCAAAAGTAGCTGGCACTGAGGAGGACTAAAAAGCTGGAGAACCCCATGGCTGCCCTAAAGTGGATGCATGGGATTTACACTCCCTGTTAGCTTAGCTCCCAAACACCATTTATAGCATTAATGCATTTTTAGTTCCCAAACACCATTTATAGCATTAATGCATTTGTCCTCACAAATCCATTGGAGGCAAGAATTTTAGAAGGCAAACAACCAACCCAAGAAGTCAGAACAAACCAACTGAGGAGGCGACTGAGAAATGCCCACGTGCCTTCACTCACCCCACTTAATTTGGGAGACACATCAAAGAGCAGACGAAGGTCTCAAAACCAGGTCTTTCCAGAGCATCTTACTTTTAGGAGTCAAAAGATGCATCTCTTCCTTTTGGCCCTCAAACACCCCTTGAGCAGCCTGAAACTGCCAGCCAAAGACCCCATAGGCCGTTGTGGTGGAGCAGGGAAGGAAATGTCTGTGTCCCATGTCCCAGCCCCTCACCACTTCCCCCCACAGCATCCCTGGGACGCCACACCAGCCCCACCGCTCGCCCTGCGTGGCGTCACACCGATGGGGACTCCACGGCACGGGCAGGCAGGACCAACCCCCAGGTGTCCCCAAACATTCCTGTTTGTCCAAGAACAAGAAATTCGAGGCCGGTTTTCTGCGAGCCTTGAGCCCCAGAGTAGACGTGAAATGTAGACTGTATTTTCACAAGTGTTCAGCACGCAATCTGTGGAGCTCTTCTGAAAATCTGGACCTTATTTAGACGAGTAAATGAGAGCCAAGCTCTTTTTAAAAAAGAGGGTTTAATAGAAATGTCTGCCGCCTCCTATTCTTAGGCCCCTAAGTAAGTGGTGCTGGCTGTGGTGGGAGCTGCTGGTGCATGACTGGTGACTGGTTTTGTCATCCCAGGAGTTCTCCTGAGTTGCTAAAACGTTCATGAAAAAAAAAAAAAACAACAAAAATGTGCACGAATGGAGCAGACAGGGGGGAAAAAATCAGCTTCACGCTACAGCAAATGCTCAGAGAAAATGTTTGCACAGGTCTAATGAGAACTGGTTAAAAGTCAAACCCAAGTACTGCTCTCCTGGCAGCTGAACATGGATTACAAAATCCCATTGCCTCAGTTCACTTCAGAATTGTCTCAGCTACTCATTCCTGTATCAGTGGGAAATTTGGAAGTGACTTTGGATTTGCAGTTTCCTTTTGATAAATGTATTAAAAATACCAATATAACAGCTTTTTATATCATAATAAAAATACATGGAGTATTAAATCCTGCCTAACTCTTGCTGACTTGGAAGCCAGTTTGCATGCTTTCCTCACATCCAGATTCGATTACACTAACTCTTAATGCACAGCTTTGCCAGAAATGTTTTTATTAGAAGAAATTGCACTTGGTCCAGAATGTGGCAGCAGGAATGATCTCTGGCATGCACAGTAACAGGCTTTTTTCACCAATCTGAAATCTCTACATGGGTCTCTAATTTCACTCAGAATTGAGTTGAAAAATTGACTTTTGGATCAGCAAGAGATTGGACATGATTATAGGTAATGCTGGACTTTGGAAGTCTTGGACAAAAAACTTTTGGCCAATAGACTTTTGCATTATATTCCTCAGCTCTCTGCCAGAGTGCACTCACATTCACTCTGGACTTGCCTCCTCTAGTTACTAGTGTGTATTTTATTCCTTAAAACATCTTTTTTAAACCCTTTCTTTCCCAAAATAATTTAGTTGGATCTGGAATTGTGCTATCTATCCCTAACAGCTCTTAGAAATATTGATAACTTTGTGAAGGGCTTTGAAGTAGCAGCTGTGAAAGATATTGCAGAGATGAAAAGAGATTGTATGATTGATTGTCTTGCCTTTTTTTTTTTAATTGGCCCACTTTGTACTTAATTTAGTCAATCAACCAGACATCTTTCCATAGGGGTATTTGTCCATACACCTTTGGCATCCTACACAGACAATATAAAGTGACTCAATGATGGGTTTGAACAGCAAATGATGATTATTGCATTCATCTTTCCATCATATGCATAATATTAAATTAAAAAAAAAGTACTAGAAACATTCCCATTGCATTGCTGGAAGTGAGTGAAAGCCAAGGGAATGTATCTCCATGCATTTGGCACAGTGATTCTTCAAATCTCCCTTGGACAGCAGTCCACTACTACTAAAATGAAGCAGTTGCAATGCAAGACTGGACTTAGCACAGAGCTCCACCTAAATCTGACTCAGTTCTGCGTGGTTGTAGAGTCTGAGGAGGCTGCAAGACCTGCAAGGATCACGCTGGGAGTTAAGATTAAAATGAAGGACAGATTGAGGTTTCTGTAACCAGACAAGGAAGCTTAGGTCTCAATCTTGCTGGATTCCTGAGGTGAGCAGAAGACACTTTAATTACATGATCAATACAGTTTTAAAGTAAGCACGGAAGCCACAATGACTCTGAGGGCACAAACATTATTTGAAGGGTAAAGCGAAATCCCGTTGAAGGAAAATGAGAGATCTCTGCCTCACAGAAACCAATCAATGCCTTCTCAGGCTCCTATGTGTTAAGTTTAGAAACATTTGAAGACATCTGAAATGGAAGTGCTAAGACAATTCTGCCAAAGCTCAGCAGTTTCCCAGATCCCTGAGAGACTGTGCAGTGGAACAGTCGATCAACAGCAATGAATTCATCTTCTTGAGGAAAAGCAGGTGCCTGAAACATAGCATTGCTTTTTGAAAAATCTTGGGACTCCTCTCATGCAGAACAAGGCTTGAGAGTGGCTTGTCCCCTTCTGTTGCTTCCTTGGACAAATTAATGAAGATTTTCTTTTTCACTGAGAAAACTCTGGAGCCAATATCCCAAGAGAGAAATTAGACTGAGATGCTGCAGCAGTGAATTCATAACCTATCCTGCCTCTACCAATTAAGCTGATATTCCATAATTACAACATCTACAGCAGAGAAGATAAAGGAAGAATATCAATGATCCCTGTTGATATTTGTTTTTTAGAGAAAATCTTGGTTTCTTGCAATAAACACAGTAGTGATAAGTTTCAGCTACACTGTTGTTTCAAAAGAAGATCAAGATGGAATTCATAAACTTATTCCAGAATGCCCTCTAACATGATTAAGGTACCCACCTAGATTTGGCTCATGCCCCAGATAAAGAAGACTCTGAATTTGAGTCATCTCAATCCAAGCCACTGGACAGTGATGGTTTTGGATGGATGTAACTGGATCCTTCCATCTCCCCCAACCTGAAAAATTTTGAAAGATTTAAATCTGAGAAAAAATGAAAACAAACATTAGAAAGTCAAAAAATGTTTTCTATTGAACTGAGTTCTCATTTTCGGGCCAACTGTAACAAAAACATTGTAGAAGTACATGAGCAAAGCCCAGACTTTTCAGGCTGGAACACAGCACTGGTCCATCAAATCCAGGCCATCAGAGTCCAGTCCCTCCTGTGACATCTGCATCATTTACTCACCAGCAGAAATCTGTCCCTTTCCAAACACCAGCCACTGTGATTTTCAGCAGTTAAGAGATGCCATCACAGTGAAATGCAGAGCAGAGGTGTCAGAAGGAACGACTGCAAAGTTAATACAGGCTCAAGAATTTGAGAAATTTAGTTGATAAGGTTAAAAAAAAAAAGGCAAGCTGGTAAAGAAGAGCTTTTTTTCCAATATGCAAAACCCTCTGACTTTGCATTTCCTCTTCCAATCTTTCTTGGGTTCTGCCTACTTGGGAAATAAAGTCTTTGTGGCAGTATCAGACCATACGTCTGGGGCAAACAGCTCCATCCAACTCAACGCTCCGAGTCAGTCCCAAAAAGTCTTTATATGCCCAAAAATATATTTACACATCCTTGGCCATGCCCCATGAGGTTTTGCTGAGACTTTGAACAGAGACAGTGGAACTTTCACTAAAATTCAGTAAGATCCCAACTTCTTTAGGCTCCTCAAAATACCCCCTCTAAGTATAAAAAAGGCAATGTACTTTTTCCTTCACAGTTAATTTCTCTTACCCAAAACAAGTCCAGTTTAAAATTTTATGGACTACAGGTTTAAGGGCAAACACATCAACAGAATGATAAAACATGTCCCTCCCAAGGTGTCCCTAATTCCCTGCGATTGCAGAATGAGGACACTGCAGGTTTTTATTGCTGATGCACTCCAAGAGCAAGAAATTTCCTCTGTACTTATTGAGAATGATAAAGATGCAAGAGTGATTATTAACGTGCATCTCATGCATTTGCAATTATGCAAATACACATGCAAATGAAACACAACCTTTGGGGTCCTGTCATGTTGCCAATGCTTCCCTCTGTGGCGCAAATTTTGGATACACACCTTGCTTTAATATCAGCTCTTACACACAGGGCTCAGATGCCACAGCATTCTAAGCATCATTAATGGCACGTGGCTCCCTGTGACTTCACCAGGTGCTCAAGGCTCTTCATACCATCCCCAAGTCTCAGAACTTCTCTTGGGCAGGTTAGGAGGATACAGAACTCCCTCTTGCAGAGGGATCTGTGAGGTAAATCACTGCTGTGTGAAGAAAAGCAGACAGCAGTGCCCCAGTTTGCTGACTCTGACATCATTCAGATTAGTTAATGCTGTGGCTCCCAGTGAAGCTGGAGCATATGCCCACCTTTCTGTTTAATTAAGGCACAAAATGTAATTGGTAATTTATTTGGGGGTTCTCCTGGGATGCTGAAGAGCAGAGCTGCTAAGGAAGCCAAGGCTTTGCAGTGCCGAGGTGAAGCTCATCAGAATGCACCTCACAGCCAGCTGCCCTGGGTGTGCAGGAACAGCTCTCTGGCTTTCCCCAGCCCAGGAACTGCTGAGGCAAGGTTAACCCACCTCCTGAAGGAATAAATGTGTTGGGTTTATCCCTCTCCAGCCACTCACACATAGGAAATCTTAATTAAAGAGCATGTTGTTGTAAACTTCCTGTAAGAACTGCTGCCTGTACATCGAAGTTATTGTACTTATATCACCCCAGGGTGGGGGGAGCCATTTTTGGGACAGACCATGATCCTCTACATCCAAAAGCCAGGAGGAAGCATGTCCCAAACAGGTCTCTTTGAGGGTGGGGGGCTGGCTAAGTGACTTGGGCTGAGCCTGAAGTGGCACAATGTCCTCTCTTCCATTCTTCAACCGAAAGCACAGGTGGACTCAACACAGAAATCTTGAGCCACTGTTTATTCCAAAAGTTGTGCAAAGCACAAGAAAGCAGAAACAAAAGACTTCTTGTTTCACCAAAACAAGAACTCCTCTGACTTTTAGTCACTGCTCTGGCTCAGTGATGCTACTCCTGAACAGGGGCAGATGGAGGCTGGTCCTTTGACTCAAGAACAGTAAAAGCAAAGTGAGGAACAAGAAGTGAGTAGGCACATGACGTGCTGGGATTTTTCCCTGCAATGCAGTCAGTGCTGTGCCTTCCCTCTCTTCAAGAGGTGTTGAAATCCAACCTGATTTGATTCCCATCAAGAAGTGCTAAGTAGAACTCCCAGATCAGAAATGTGCACAGAGAAATCACGGCCTGTGAGTACTTGCAAGGTGACAACTGCTAAGGCAGTCTCTGTACAAGTCTCCTACACATCCAATGCCTAAGGACCATCCCCCAGAAGGGAAATTTTCTTAAGGGACAAAGCAAATCAATAATCCAAACAGGGGTTAAATATCAAAAGGCCTAAAGAAATTAACTGAGAAAACATTTGGCAGAATATTTTAAAACTTTCTTTGGTGACTCTGGGACTGCAAGTGTGGGTGGAGGTGGAGAATAAGCCCTAAAGAAATCCTTTCCCAGCCAGTTATCTGCAAGGCAATGTCAGTGTTTTCTACTGTGCTCAGGACAGCAAGGGACTTCGAGTCCTAAGCCAGGGCCAGGCAGGATTGTGCAAGAGTCCTCTGGACTGTGCTCACTTTGTCCCTCTCATCACAGCACTGGTGGACCAGCCCCTTATTTCTTTGGGTCAGAAATATGCTAAAAGTTTCTTTTTAAAGCGATCTGGATCTGGGAAGAGCTCCACTCTCATAATATTCCCCACAATTACGCCTGGTCCCTAATTCCTGCATGTCTGGAAATCCTCCCTTGCTTCTTTAAAGCCCTTAACACCACTGTTTTCCCTCACAGTGCAGGGGTGACCAAGAAGGCTTTCACACTCCCCTCATTCCACCAGCTCAGGTAAGAACAGACCAATAAAATCAGTGACAAACTGAAGAAAGTAATCCACATCCTTTTCATAACTTTCCCAATCATTCACCTTTTAATGCTATTAACACTGAAGGCTGTTGGATCACAACTCCTTTCTCTTGCTTTCCCCTGGAACTGCCACAGTGCTTCTTGCTCCTCCAATGGTGTCACCACAAGTGACTGCCCGGGCCATCGTCCATCAGCAATGCACAAACACATGGGGGAAGGAGGAAAAAAATGCAGAAAAACAAGCCAGGAGCCAAGAAACCCTTTTCACACAAAGACCAGACACACTGCTGCCAACTGCACTTATTCAGGATGGTGTCTTCCTCAGCCATGCAAAACAGCTGAAAGGAGAGCACCAAGCACTGGTCAAAATTCTTCATGTAGCAGGATGTCATCAGTAAGGCCAGAGACATCAGACATGTGCCAGATGACACCAGAATCTGAGCTCTGAAGCACTGGCATGCACCCATCAAGACAGTCCCTTGGATCAATGTAGCTCAGCGTGTGCTGGTAAAATTGTCACAGGTTGAAATTCAGAAGAAACTGGCTCCGTCTGCTGATATCCTTTGTTGAGTCTACACTTCACAAAATATGCAGTGGCACCATTCAAAGCACGAGCAGAAGAATCCATCATTAACATATGCTTGAGTAAAGGAGATGATTTTGCCCCCACAAACCCAGGTGAAGCAATGGCACACGCTTGCTTAAAACTGTCAGAAATGTACTGCCTGCTATAAATCAGAGATTGAAATTCTAGATTAGAAAAATATCTTACTCTTACACTGAGCATCTAAGAACCTCTGTCTATTAAAACTCCTGTTTTGCCTGTGTCCCTTAAAAATATATCAAGCTCAGAAGAGAAAAAACAGGGCACAAACCAAGATTTTCAAAGCTCTTCCAGGTCTAATTTCAAGAAGTTATAACTCATTATTTGCATTTTCAAAGGATCTCAGAAACAGAAACAACCAGATATAATTTTTTTTGGTCCCATGCAACCAACTCCATTAGACAACCATCCTTCCTGTCACAGAAAATGGTGTAGAGTGCTGAAACCATGAAAACACATGGATGGTTTCAAAACATAGGGTTGGGAAACGCCAAACTTATTTTCATCAAAGCACTTGAACATTTATAATTTTCCCTTAAAAAAAAAAAANTATACACATCTAAGTAAAAAATTAAAAAAAAAAAAATAATCAGAACTTTAAACTGAACCCCCCCAGCTTCCTTCCCTTTCAGAAGAGTTTGATCTGGTCCAAATCAGCCGGCTCAGCTCCTGCCACCTCCTGTTGAGACAAGACCTCACGTTCATAAAGAGCCTCAAACATGCAATGCCACACGGACTTTGCTGGAAAAAAAGTAAAACTTCAGGAACCAGAACAATGCCAACTTCAGCCTTGCAGCTCTTTCAGGTTCACTTTCAAAAAGGAAAAGTAACAAGCCTGGGAAGCTGCATTACCGCAGGCACGGGTCCCTCAATATGCATGTGAACTCAAGTAACCTCCTATTCATCCCGGCCCTAAAATAGGAAGGCACAGTTCTGGACAAGCATATTGATCTGGATTCCTGTAACTATCCCTTTGAAACACAAATAAACTATTGTTAAAAAACCCCAACAGATCTCAGTGTGTGCTCTGGTTCCTTTGCAATGTGTACTATCTGACTACAATCCATCTTGGCAGTGCAGCAGCTACGCAGACGTTCTTCTGAGCCAGCTCTAATGTAAAGGGATGCCAAGTATGTCTTCCTTTTGTATTTACAGTAATAGTCTCAGCTTTCCCCACCGCTGGGAGTGCTGTTGGGGATCAGCTGGCAAAAGTACACTGATCTGAAAGGACCACTGTAATTCCACTTGAAGCTGAGCTGTTTTGCAGGGGCTGTCGGCAAAGACCTTCTCCCACATTAATCTGCAACAAGTAACGTCGTGGTGCTGTCACTGGCATGGAGCTGACAGCAAATCCTATTCCTGCCTCCTCCCAAGCTGGACTATCTGTTGACAGACCCCTGGCCTCAGTCTGGCTCTCTTACACTGGTCTATATTTGGAGCAAGGCTCTCTGGCATGTCTGAACTGTGCTGTCTGCTCTGGAAATGGAAAAACAAGGGTGATCTATCACAGAAGCGGGTGCTTCAGAGAGGCAGGTACACAAATGTTGGAATCAAAGCATTTTAGAAAACAGCTGGGGTATTCTGGAGCCATCAAGGAGTGGGGAGGGATGCAGGATGTGCACCCCATCACTGAGAAGCCTGCAAATAGGGCTGGTGTGTGGTATGAAAATTCACCAGCTTTGGGGCTGCTTCACACTGCAAAGCCTTGAGCAGGTCCCCAGCTGCCCTGACAGCACAGCTGGCAGGTCACCTCGAGCAGCCAGGGCTGCAGTGACAGCAGCACTGACAGACAGACAGACCACTGATTCATACTGATTTAACGTGATCACTGATTCATTAGAGTATCTGGGTTTAGGAGAAAGGTTTGGTGCTGAGCACAGAGCCCCAGGATGGGGCAGGTTGGAGGGGACCATAATGGGTCATTGGCCCAAACTCCCCACTCAGGCAGGGTCATCCCAGAGCACAGGGCACAGGGCTGCCTCCAGACTGTTCTGGAATCTCTCCAGTGAGGGACACTCCACACCCTGTCTGGGCAGCCTGTTCAGGGCTCGGGCACTGCACAGGGAAGAAGTTCTACCTCCTGTTCAGGTGGAACTTCCTGGGTATAATTCCCTGCTGGTTCCTCTTGTCCCACTGCTGGGCTCCACAGAGCAGAGCCTGGTCCCTGCTCTGAGCCCTCCTTGCAGACACTGACAGACACTGATGAGGTCCCCTCTCACTCATCTTTTCTTGATCATCTCTTTTAAGACCTTAACACTAAAAACAAGAGCTGGAGACCAGTTTTCTTGAACTATGGATGGGCCCAAAGGTGTCAGCACTGCCCCAAGCAAAGCACCTGAGGGGCTGCATGTGACAGACTGTGGGTTTGCCTGCAGGAGAACAAGCTGCTGGTGGGGGCTCAGATTTGGCAGATGTGGAACAGGATTAGGATTATCATTTTTCACACAACATGGATGAGCAAACTGCTCTAGATCTTTGGGGATTTGCTGCAGCTCTCTTGCACATCTCTGTCACATCTGCCCAGATGAGCATTGCATTCTCTCTTCATAAAACAAATGGAAGATTACTCTGCATAGGAGCCTGAAGGAGGGAGAATTTATTTTATGTTTCCAGGATATATTCCTGGGTGTCAAAGCTCGGCCCAAGGCACTATTGAACAATCACTCAAGTCTGTGGAAAAGAATTGCAAGGAGTAATTTCCCACTGCTAACAGCAAACTCAGAGAAGTTTGGAGTACAGAAGTCTGAAATCACTATGGAATCACAGAATGGTTTGGGTTGGAAGAGACCTTAGAGGTCATCTCATTCCAACCCCCTGCCATGGCAGGGACACCTCCCACTGTCCCAGGCTGCTCCAAGCCCCAATGTCCAGCCTGGCCTTGGGCACTGCCAGGGATCCAGGGGCAGCCACAGCTGCTCTGGGCACCCTGTGCCAGGGCCTCCCCATTTTCACAGGGAAGAATTTCTTCCTAACATCCAATGTTAACCTGCCCTCTGTCAATTTGAAGCTATTCCTGCTTGTCCCATCACTCCATGTCCTTGTTAAACATCCTTGTCAGGCTCTCCTGTAGCCCTTTAAAGTACTGAAAAGTGTTCCAAGGTACAAGAAAACAGCCCCTTACTTCTTCCTTAAAACAGGGCACAAACTCTATAAGACTGCCCTGTCTTCTCAATACTGTAGAATAATGAAGAGTTTTTGCCACAAAGCTAAAACTTCCACCAGGATTTCAGAAGGACTTTGTTTGTTTTTTTAAGGTGATAATTCATGTAAATAAACCACCTCTCATGACCATTTAACATTTAACTTATTATACCATTATCCTAATTTATATTTTGTTAAGCCTTAGGGGATTTAGCTGAGAGCACAGATCCATTGCAGCAAGTGCTATAAAGACACAGTAGAAAGCAGTCCTTGCTTCAATGAATTTACAGTCTGAATAGACAAAAGGCAGGAGAAAAGCAAAATTATTCTCCAGGCCCCACCAAAACAGCCAATAAACTTACCCTTACTTCCTGCTGACTTGTGCTCCAGAACGTCAGCTTTCATTAAAAAAAGCAACAACAACAAAAGCCATTTCTGGCTCCTGTGGTTGTAAAAAGACTCATGAAGACACATTAAATCAGTGCAATCTCATTCACCCAACTATGCAAATGATTTCAGAGAGAGACACAGCCATTCATCTCTGACAGGGAGCAAATGATTACACATTTCTGCAGCCCCAGATTTCTCCACTGCAATCCAGCAACTCTTAATCCGTATCTCCCTGTTTTACTTCATCCAACCTGAAGTGGTGACTTATTCTCCAGTTTTCCCACTCCCAATCCACAGGAATATGCATATTTTCATCACTATTGCATGCAGTCAAAGGCAAAAGGCTCTGTCTGTCACAGCTGGTGTCCTTCTTACCTTCTGTAGTAGAAGCACAGCACAGTTAGAAGAGGAGTCTGAAGTGAACTGGAACCAAGGCCCAGGAGAACAGGCCAGTGGGAATGTGCAGAGAAGGAAAAAAAAAACAAAAAACAAGGAAAGCCTCCACCTTCCACAGCAACATCCCCTCCTGAGAGCATGTGCCCATGAAACTTCCAGTCTTGGGGACCAAGGGAATTACATGGAAAGAGAACAAAGCAACCACGTTCATAGAATCACAGAATGGTTTGGGTTGGAAGGGACCTAAAGATCATCTGGTTCCAACTCCTGCCACGGGCAGGGACACCTTCCACTGTCCCAGGCTGCTCTGGACAAGCTGTGCCAGGGCCTCACCACTCCTATTTCTCCCCATCTAACCCTGCCCTCCTCCAGCTGAAGGCCATTCTCCCTTGTCCTGTCACTCCATGTCCTGGTGAAGGGGACACTGCTCAGGTTTGTACCACACAACATGGAAAGCACCTTCCAGCACCCCCATCTGCAGAGAGAGCTCGTGTGACTTCAAAGTCAGCTCTTGTGCCAAAGCTTGATCTTCCTGAGTGAAACCAGCGGTGTCCCACTACCTCATCCCCGTTCCCACTAGCACATGTTGTGCATTAACAAACTTCCCTACCCATGCAAGTACTGAGAGCACAGACAGGCCTTCAAACAGAACCAAACCCCAGCCCTGTCCTCTCATCTTGGAAGGACGTGGCCAATCAAGGTGGTGTTGGGAACACTGAACATTTGGGAGCAGACTGGTGCTTCCCCCACCTGCTGGCATGCTCCAGGCAGATCCAGCTCCGAGAACTTCACCTCCCCTGCCAGCAGGAAATAAATCTTGTGGTTTTAGAGTTGGAGAGTGAATCCATATTCAGTTAGGAATTTATGGTGACTTTATGGATCCCACAAATGCTTCACTACCACCATTTTCTGGAAACTGTACAATTCCTGCAGTTCATTCACTGTGTTCAATTGCCTTTTTTTTAAGGGAAGCACTTCTAATTGCTTTTTTACAGATATGGATTTCTGTAAAGAATAGAACATGCTCATAGTGTATAAAATGTTACCATTGCCTTTTCAACTATATATAGCTTTAATAGCCAGTTTTAATTTCCCCAGAATATTCTGCCCAAAGGGTCAAATCTGTCCCTCATGTGACTCAATGGATGAACACCAAAATGTATTTGACACAATAATCCTGTTGCTAAAATTCAAACAAAATTTTCCCATACAATTCCTATGACCATCTCACAAGGGTCCTTTCCCCTCAGCTGCAGTGAAATGTAGCACTAAGCACAAATACCTGTGCAGGCTGCTCTGATTTATAGCCATGCAAACAACTGTTACCAGCCCCTGCATCCCCATGGCTGTTTGTTTGTTGTTGGGTGGGTTTTTTTTGGCTTTAATATTGCATCAAATTGTTTCACTCCTTCCCTGGGAAGCATTTGTACACGTTTCTGCACCACAAACACTGCAAAGCCAGTATCAATTTTCTTCCTCTCTATTAGCCCCTCTGGTACCTTTACATTAACCCAGAATGAATCACTGACCTCCCAGTCAATTCTTGCTGCATCCAGCACTTGAGAAATGGTGTAACTCACATTTTGGAGCACGCCTGGTTCCTGCAGGCGGGTGTGATGGCTCACACTTCCTCTGAGCACTCAGCCCCTTCACACAGCCCCTGGCAGCTCCTTCCCTTTTTCTCCCAGCTCAGCATCCAGTGTGCTGCCAAAAAATCTCCACTGCAGCCAGTGCCACGCACACAAGGGATGGTGAGGTGACTCCAGTCCTCCCAGCAGCATTATTTGTTTCCACCAAACAGGGGTAGCTTGGAGTGTCACCTTCCAGTGCCAGCTTGGTGTCTTTCTATCCAAATTGCTCATCTTTTTCATCAGCTCACTCTGTCAGCCTGTACAAAGAGAGACACGTGTACCCTGTGATGGGGACAGAACCAGACAAAAGGCTCAGCACACACAAGCTGAGCCAAAGTTTAACAAGATGTCCATCCGTGGAAAACTCCATGCTAATAACAAAAAAGGGCCCTTAAATGCCTGTATTAGAGCAGTAGAATGTGAGTTTTGTTTAGATTGTAGCACACTCAATGCCTCCTTCCCAGTGGTGGAAGGAATGTGGGAATACACAGGAATGTGGGAATATCTGTGACCTGAGGATTTGGATTCTGCTTGGTCCCGTCCTGCGTGGACAGCAGAAAAGAAAAACCCAGCAGTGCCTGCTCTTCTCACCAGGGACCCAGAGCAGACAAAAACCCTTGATAGTAAAGACTGAATATTTGTTGTCTTCCTCTGCATCACCACCAGGTATCTGCAGAAAGATGCATGTCATACTTGTTAAATTCAACTCCTCTTGGCCCTAGAAATGTCACCCTCAGCCCCAACAAACACTGTCCCAGGTGACTCTTTCCTTCACTATGGGAATAGTAGCATCAACACAGAGAGCCACTAAACAACCCACACAAAGCTGGAGGCTGTCAAATAGGTGTGTGCCCTCGCATACCAGAACACAACTGAAAGGAAATTTAGTCACTATTTCAGGAGCAATGAAAACAGCAAAAGGGAACAAATTCATTTAAACAAAATAACAGGGCCTAGGAGAGAAAATACAATTTTTCCATCTTCCTGAGCAGAAGTCTCCTTATTTCATTGGCCTTACTCACTCCACTCTCAGAAATGTTGCTATCCCCACTTAACTCGTGAGAAACTGGGGCGTAATAGAAGTGAGTTGTTTTTGAAAGGCCATGCAAGGTTTGTATGGCAGAGCAAGAATAAAATATTTACGGCGTTAAACGCCCAGGCCTTTTTTCCTTCAGGCACTGGTGGGCTGAGGTATTGACTTCTACAGCAAATCAGCCCTGACAACTCCAGTAAATCTGTCTCACGACAAGGGTATTAGGATCAGCCCACTACAAAACATGGCATAAATCTGTCCTTTACAGTCTGAGGAGAAGGTGTGGATTTGGGCATTAAAGCCATTGAAATCTCCCATTAGAGACCCCCAAGCCTCATGAAACACATCTGTTCCTCTCAGGGCCTGACTTTCACATCGCTGAGGTCCACACAAAACTTAATTTGTGTTAATACATTTGGAAAATACAAGACTGAGATTCAAGAAACGCAGCTTTGGTCCACAGTTCTGGCATGAATTTGTGTTGCTTTTGGCCAAGTGAGCCCCCTCTCCTGCCAGGCTGGAATAGCTGCTGTCTTGTCTCCTTAGCTCCTAAGTTCTTCATGGAGAGCTCATCCCTACAGGAACACACAGGCACCAGAGCTCAAGCCCTGAACGGGAGGATCTGGGAGTCAGGTCACTTCAAATACAGTTTGAAATGACCTCAGACACATTCTGATATCCCACAGAATTCCAGTGTTAGCTAAGGTTTGCATCAGGGGCATTTTTGGTGAAAATTCTGGCTGGAGTCTCATGGAAAATGCCTGAGGGCTCCCCATGATGAGGAGTCAGTGTGAAGTGAAAAAACATCATCACTGAGGCCACACTGGTGCCTCAGCCCCTCCAAAGCCACTGAGCTGGTGCCTCCCTGAGCCCTCTCACCTGCACAGCACACCCAGGGCCATGGGCAGCACCTTCCCAGGGGTCCCAGGAAACAACCCAGCACATTTCAGCTGAATGTGATGCTAGGAATGTAAACTGCATTGAAGAGCCTGTGTGAGCACTCCACTGGTACCATACTGCTCACATTTGTCAACCCAAATCCATTTGAGTGGATTTCTTGTGGCCTTTTATTTATGAGGGGAAAGTCTCTCCCATTCTCTGGGCTGATAAGAGCTTCTGCTTTCCCTTCTAATCCTGACTGCCTATTATTAGCAACTCCATTTATGGAATACTCTTTTCCTTTATATATCCCAAGTACCCCAGTTTTCCATGGGCACGTGGCAGAGGAAGACACAGAGCACTCAATTAGTGGCATTTCAATGTGCCTTTTGCAGCACACTCCTACACTTGGGATAATCTAATTACACAGGGCAGAAACCTCACACAACCATATATTTTCCTTAGACCCTGTTGCCACCAGCTACTTTTATTCCTCATTGAAACAGAGCCCCCTCTTTTTTTTTTATTTCTTCCTCCTTTTTTTTTTTCCCCACATCATTAAAAATTTATTATTTAGACTGATGATGACATCATCTGGAAAGGGACCCAGGCTGTGGTCATCAGGGCCTTTTTCTGCATTACAGAGAAGCAGTTTCTCCTCTCTCCCTTGCAGATCATTAATTTTTAAAGTAGAGCTTTGCTTTAAATATATACAGCTCATTTTGCTTTCAGCTGATGAGTCAGAGGAGCTGTCTTTCAACCAGGTCAGGTGCCCCCTGTGCCATGCTTCCTGCCCAAACCAGCACACACAGACCCCACTGAAGCTCTGGCTTCAGGGCCCTGCAAGGAACGGGAGGGAGTTTCTGTGTAAATAAACAGGTAATTGTATTTACAGGCTGCCCAGCTTTGCTCTGCCATTCATCCTGAAGTGCCTTGGAGAACACAAGCCTGGCCCTGTAGGTCCCCATCCCTCCTCAGGGATGGCATCTCATCAGCTTTGCCTGCAGATATTTTGTTAAAGGGAAGACTCTGAAATATGGCTCTTCCACCAGGAATGTGAGCAGGTTTCAGCCCAGTATGGGTGTATTGCACCACACCACACTGAGTTTTTATGGGGACTCCTCCATGAATCCATGAATGAAACACTGCCCTTTTCAGCACTGTGGTTTCCTTTCCCCTGCAGGCACCAAGCGAGGTCTCTGCTTTATCTGGAGGATTACACCAGGGGCTGACAAAGTGGATGTTAATTGTGGGATGCACTGCTGGCATCCTAAACCACATCCCTTTGAACCAGATGGAGCAGGCAGGCGTGCACAGGAGCACCTCTGCTCTGCAGGTTGGCTGAGAGCAGCAGCAGCCCCTGAGGCAGCACACAGAACCCTCCAGGAGATGGTGGCATAATCTGACATGGGCACTCCACAGCAGCATCTAGGATGGGGCAGATGGAAACTGGAAATGGACAAGCTGCAGAGAGAAGTTGGACTTGATCTTGAAATTTTTTTTCGACTGAAATGATTCTGTGATTCTGTGAGCTGCGTGTCTGTAGTGTCCTTGTTTGCAGGGAAACACCTCTGTCCCTGCAGAGCCCATCATCCAAATCTTGGCTTGATGGAAGCAGGAGCTCTGGGTAGCACAACTGCATTCATCCACCTAAACTTTAATTCAGCCCTAAATCTGCAGGTACTGGTTGTTCGTTGTATTACCTGGGGGGAATCCACAATTTTTCTCAACTGCAGCTATTTCTTCACCTCTTATACACACAAATCTCTGCAAGCATTGCTCTATTTGAGGCAGTATTTTCCTGCTCCTTCAGAAAAAATAGATTTTTATCACCCCCATGCACAGCCAGGTATTCACAGAAGCACACAGAATCAGGATGAATGTGCAGCCACCTTGGAAACACTTTAACAAGGCACAGCAATTGAGGAGGAAGGGACAAGATGTATCTTACCTGAATGAGGATGCAGAACACAGTTAGAGAGCTGGGTGTAAACACCACTTACATTTAGGTATCTACCTTATCCTCCATTGTGAGACTCTTGTATACTTAGTGATCAGAAAAAAAAAGAAAAAGAAAAAAAAAATCCACCACAAACTTCCAGGAGGGAAGTAAGAAAAGAAGCTTAATTTAGATGCACTCTCCCTTCATTGACTGAATGGAGAAAGAAAGTGAAATAAGGTGTTATAAATAGCTGCCATCAACACATAGGAGACACTCACTTGAATATGTGTCTGACCAGGGCAAGGCTTGCTCATCCAGCACAGCAAAAGCAGCCACGAGTTCTTTAATGAGTGCAAGTGGCTTCAGCTTTGGCTTTAGGTTTACTCCAAGCACAACAGCAGTCCTCAAGCTGTGCTGGTGCACGGGTTCAGGACAGGTCCATGAAGAACAGTGCTCCCCATTCAATCGTGTCCAGCTATTGCCTTCTTTAATGCCTTGTTTTGCACTGAATTTTCCACATCCTAGAACAGGCCCATCCCTTAACTTGTGAGCACTCAGAAGCTTCTGAAACCCTAGCATGGAATGCATGGGTTCAGGTTTAAGGAAAAGGATTTGATAGTCCTTTATTACGTTATTGTATTATTTTCCATAACTCTCCAGCAGACGAGGAAGGCTGTCAGAGCACATACATAGAAACCAGTGTCACACTTCTCTTCTGAGAAGCAAATGAAAAGGTCAGAAGTATGAACTGGCTGTTACATCGACATGTGTTGTAATATTTTCTTGGCCTCAGTGATCCAGTAACACAGCTCAACAAACTCTGTCAGAACAATCCACAATGCGCTGCTCGCTCTCCAAATCCTGCTTTCCCCCCCAGCATCTCCACCTGACTGCTTGCAGGTCCTCAGCTCCCTCCCCACCCCCTGAGCTTCCCAGGGATGAGCTACAGAGCATGCAATAGCCCTTCTTTTTGGGCTGAAACAAAACAAAACAGATGGGAGGTGGAGATGAAACAAAGAACAAAAGGAGACAGCACAGTCAAATGTGTTTCACTGCACTTAAAAACTACATGAAGTATTGTCCCAACACAATTTCTCCAGGGAAGAGGAAGGGCAGCAAAGGGAGGGTAAAATGTCATCTGGAAAGAAGCAGGCTCTATCAGAGTACAGGTAGGCTCTATACTATGGATATTTTTAAGGGAAAAAAAAAATCTCCAATTCAAATGATAGCAGTGCACACCTTTCAAAACCCAGCATTTTACCTACACCTCCTGGCTCTGATTTTTCTACTGACTCCTCAAACTCTGAGTCCCTCTCTCTCTCCTAGATGTCCTGCTGTCCTGCACAGAGACATCTGCCACCTCTACCCCTCTGCCCTGGCCCAGGGCCTGCTGTTCAAACCCTCTCTGCCCCACTGTGCAGGAACCCTCCCATCATCTGCCACGAGCCTGTGAACTGGGTCCTAATTGTGCTGCTGGAGGAGAAAGAAAGGTTTTATATGCAGAAAAAAGAAGTTAAAATGAATTAGATTATGGTCATATTAATTCAGGGCACCCACCCAATCCTTTCATTAGCTTGATTCTCCTGCTGCTGTAGCAATCTATAAATGTTACAAGCTTTAAATGCTCTATGTACTTTAAGCTTTATAGGAGACTACTACTATTAACAGTTCCACAAGTTGGGAGGAAAAGGAGATGCTGTTCAGGATTATATACGAGCCTGTCAAAGCCATGAATGTACAATCTTATGCTAAATGTTCCCAGAACTTGGGATGAGGCTTCCAGATACTTCATCTCAAACAGCTCCCAAGGTGACACCTAAGGCAACATTTCCAAGACTCTCAGGTCCCACCAGCAGTGTGTGACACTTTCTACTATTTTGGCCATTCCTTGCCTGGAATGAAGACACCCCATGAGTGTCACCATGTCCCAAACACCGAGCAATTAGGCTGAACTCTCCCCCTGCAGTCCAGACAACCACAAGTGTGTGGTTTTCAGGAGAGCTCTTGAACTTCTGAACTCTGCTTTTTTTTCTCTTAGGGGGGGAATTAAGTGGACTTAGTCACACAGAGCTTCAGGCAGGGGTCTTTGAAGAGAGGAGCTGGCAGTGATAACACTCCGTGTGGATGTGTGGGGAGGCATTTTTTCCTCTTAGTCCTTAATACCATGTTCAGCTTCTCAATGAGAAATAAAACAGAGATGAGGGCAGCAGCCTTCCCATGGAGATGAAATCACTTCTTCCTAATCACCGTTGGAGCCTCAGCAGCAGGAGACCATCGGGTCACCACCTAATACCTTTTCCAGTCATAAATTTCTAGATATCTCTATTAATAGGATATCTCAGTTTACTGGAGCTGGGCTTTTGTCTGTTAGTTTTTCTCAGAACAGTCTTATGGAAAAACAACTTCATCACAGGCAGCACCAGGAATTTAGGGGAGCTTTATCTCAGCCACTGACTGACCATAAATTCAATATTTACACCTATATCCAGATGGGTAAACAAGTAAGTACAGTCATTTGAAAAGTCAAATCTCCATTAAGTTTTCTGTAACTGAAGATGAGATGGAAGCACATCAGCATCAAGTCTCAGCATGCTTTCCAGGAACATAACTGTGCTGCTTTTTGTTACCTTCCATACACAAATCAGGACAGAAATTAATCAGCAATAGTTTCTCTCCCATTTTATAAATGAAGAGCATTTCTCCAAGCCAATGTTTTCTGTCATTACCAGCAGTTGCATTATTATCAGATGCCCATTCTAAAACTTCCACCTCAACAAGAGAAAGTCTCAAAACACCCATTTCAGGGTAGGGTAGGTTTCATAACCAAAACACACAACTGCAGTAGGGGAAAAAAAACAGAAGCACTTGCTCACAGTAATAACTATTTTCCTTTCCTCTTAAAGCAACACAATGAAGCAATTACTGTACTCTGGGCTTCCAAGGGCTTTTGCAGCCAAAGCAATTGGCTGGGAGGCTCGGAGGGGGCTGAAGCTGTGGCACAAGGAAAAGAAACAACTCCTACCAGATATGATTCACTGACAACAAAAACATCCCCATGGTACCTCTTGCTTTTCATGGGATGAGGGCAGGTTTTCCACCAGCGGGGTTTTTCAGATTAGAGGAATTTTTCTGTAATGGGAGTGATGACATAGGTGTTGGTATGAAAATAGGAAGAACCTCAAAGTTTACAGCTAAGCTGGGAGTCTCCTTGTACCTGAACCATCACAGATCCTCAGAAAACTCCTTGTGGTCCCAGGAGGATGCCTTGCATGGGAAACCCTTTAATTTACTTGGGAAAGGAGAATACGTTCATGGGTAATTATCTCTGTGGAATTACGGAGAACGTAACGGAGAATATAGGAATAAACACAGACTGGTCCTGCTAGGAGGCTATTGCTGGACACTCAGCACAGGGAACCAACCCATTAGACCAAGGAACATGATATAAATTAGAAATAGATTAAAGAACATCGTGTAAATGTATTCTGTCTCCAGGCAACAAATTATGTGACTCATCACACCCACTTTATATGTATATATTCTAAAACATGTCTTCAGTTCCGATGGCCTTTGGCACACAGCTTTGCTATGAGTGTGCCTCTAAATCTGTATTTGTTTTAAAAGTATTAAAAAGGCAGAATTGGCAGCAACTTCTCCATTTAGCTTGCTTGGCACTTTCTTTTAGAAAAGGTTCATTAAGTCTTTTTTTTTGGAAACTTCGAAAAATTATGAGACAACCGCTATAAAATTAAATTGAAGGACAGGCAGGTGGGAGAGAAATACTATTACCATTTTTCTCCATGTCAGCAGGCACTAATAGTTCAGTGTTTTATATTATAACACATGAGCTTTCGTAATTGTCTCCCAGAGATGAAAGTCTGATGAGACAGAGCCGAGTCTGGGGGTGTTTGAGGTTTCTGCCTGTCATCCTGTGGAAGTTTTCTTAATATCCAGGTTGTTGTATCTCAGTGGGGAGTCCAATGCCGCAACACTGGATGCAGTTAAAGGTTCTGTTGGTCTGACAAATGATTCAATTATTGTATAATACATTTGAAGCAGGATTTCAACATGAGGTTACGTGTTTTTGTGCCTTTGACTCACACATGGTGCTCCCAGCTCACGATGAGTTCAACCAGAGATTTGAGTGGCTGGTGTGTCTTGGAGCCAGACTTTTTTAAACCATCGCTCAGTGGGTGAGTGAACAACAGCACATCATTTCTTATGAACAACAGCAGATCATTTCTTCTACCCCCCAGTCATGCCAACACAATAAATGGAATGGTCATTTTATACCCAAAATGTGCTTTAGAGGAGTAAACAAAGAGAAGCCTGAAACTAAGATACAAAATGTTAATATTGCCTGACTTTTTTTTTTTTTTT
>VZTT01052916.1:6901-18837 GCA_013400855.1 Buphagus erythrorhynchus
GTGTTGTATTTGTTGTATTTTTCCTTTTTTTTTGTTTTTTGTTTTTTTTCCCCTGAGACCAGGGGATTCCTAGTTGAATTGTTTACAAACTGTATTTTCATTTACCTCATGTTGGACTTCAGTCAGCAGGTGCTGGCACTTCTGGGACATCTCCAGTTCTGGGGCAGTTCTGGGGCCCTCATGGCAAGAAGGACCTGGAGGGGCTGGAACATGTCCAGAGATGGGAACGAAGCTGGGAAAGGACTGGAGCACCAAGGGCGGCTGAGGGAGCTGGGAAAGGGACTCAGCCTGGAGAAGAGGAGGCTCAGGGGGGACCTTCTGGCTCTGCACAACTCCCTGGCAGGAGGGGACAGCTGGGGAGGTTGGGCTCTGCTCCCAGGGAACAGGGACAGGAGGAGAGGGAATGGCCTCAAAGTTAGATTGGATCTTGGAAAAAATTCCTTCATGGAAAGGGTTGTCCAGCCCTGGCACAGACTGCCCAGGGCAGTGGTGAGGTCCCCATCCCACGGGGGGGTTGAAAGATGTGTAGCTGTGGCATTGGGGCATGTGGTTTAGTGGTCGCCTTGCCAGTGCTGGGGAACAGTTGGGCTTGAAGATCTTAGAGAGCTTTTCCAACATAACCAACTCCATGATTCTATGGTTCTTGAGTGCAAAGGCTGTTGCAGGCTGGAGGCTGGTGCCGTTACAATAATAAACTATTTCAAAAAATAATAATGTAAATTACAATGTTTTTGTTAAAAGAGAATAAGGAGAAAGGCGCTCCGAAAAGTTATTTCTAAATGTCTTGTTAAAATGCGTCATCGGAAGAGCTCCATAGCTCCAGTTTATTGTTACTTTGAGGAAATAACGCTTGGGGAGAGCATCTGGTGGGATAAATTGTTATAGCCCATGGAAATGGGTGGAAGGAGGAAAAATGTGCAGAGCCTGTAGCCATGGCATGCCTTTCATCTGGGATGATTTTGGGCTGTTCCATTGCATTGGAATGGCTTTAATGCAGCAGCAGCTTCTGTTAAACACGCTCAAGGTTGTTTCTTGCTGTTTGTCTGATTTTGGAGGATTTATTGGCATCATCTACAGTTCTGGCTTTCCTTGGAAGCTGGTTCAGAGGAGGCTTTTGGAAACAAGTGGCCAGGCCTTTGGACACACAGGGTTTTTGTTGGGGCATGCGTCCCATGGGTTTTTTTCCACTGCAGCACTCGAGGAGCTCAGGTGTTAAATAGTAGCAAACTGACTTACAAAATAGTAGTAAACGCTGACTAATAATGAGTAATGCAGCTGTTACTTACTAGTGGAGCTGCTATTGGAGCTACAAGCTGCTACCATGAGAGGCAGTGTTGATGAATTGGTCCTTGACAGAGGCAGTTTCTCCATTGCAATCTTTTCACCTTTATCTCCGTATCAGTCACTCCAGCTGATAACATGTTCTGCTCCTGTTTTTTTGGGATGAATCATTGGATCCACTCACTTTGCTTTTCTTGTTCCCTGGCAGGCTCCTTATCCCTCAGGACAGAATGCAGCTCCAACCACGTTGGTGTACCCTCAAGCCCCTCAAACAATGAGCACGCAGCCTCAGACCCGCTCACCGGTAAGGAGCCCACGCTGGCCTCATCTCCTGTTCTTTCCTCCTCGTTCGTGTGTTTCTCTGTCTGTGTGTGTCTATAGCACATGGCTGGTTCTCTGGAAAGCCTGTTTTACTGACCTGGAAGCACATCCTGAACGGCAAACCTTGATTGAGTTTTTCAGACACTATCCGGGTAGGGTAATTTTCCCTCTAAAGTTCCTAAAGAAGCAGTGGAGGGATTCTCATCTACCTTCAAATGACACCATTTATTTTTAGCCTAGTTGCTTTCAGGTTCACTTCATTATAGAGTTCAGGTTCATTGCCAGAATCTTTCTCTTATCTTCTTTTTTTTCTTTTTATTTTTTCTTTAAGGATGTGTTTTATGCAGGGACAGACCAAAGATCAAACACAAGCAATTCTCTGCAGCAGCACTCGGTCTCCAGTGGCCTCTGGGCTTTGCTCCCAAATCAGTGCCACTGATCAGTTCTAACCCTGGAGGTGCTCACATGTAGCCTAGAGCTTCTGTGTACTCAGATCTTTTTGTGCTGAGCCCCTTTTTCATCCAACTTCAGGTTCGATCATCCTTCACAGTCTGTTTTTTGGGGGTGGGGTTTATTGTAATAGTGCTCTGATGTTGTAGGACTTCACTTCCCCAAACCAGGTACTTTCTGGGGATTCTCTGCTTGTAGCACAGCTCCACATGATGTTAGAAGACCCTCCTAGGGCATCAGAGGTTTTGCCCAGCTTCTGGAGGCATAGTGGCTTCCCATCACCACGTCTCAAGGCTCCATCAGCCGAGGGAGCAGCAATCCTGTGCCTCCTGCCCCTCTGTGTCAGGACACCTTCAGGTTGCCCATAACCCCCTGGTGTCTTCCCAGCACTCTTCTCTTTTTAAAGTAAGGCAAATGCTCCTGGACCAAACTGAAAGCCTCTGGGACAGAGGAGTTTGTCCACAAAACAGGTGTAAATACAGATATACCCAGGGCAAGAATCCCCAAACCTGCAACATCACTGGGGCACTTGCCCAGCTCTGGAGGTTTCCCCTGCAGGACATGCCAGGGTTTGTTCTGAGGCCCCTTAACCTCTGCTGATGAGCGAGGCAGGTAGCACTGACTTTGAAGTTCTTTGATGTGGACAGCTTGGAATTTGTCCTTAGTGCCCCATTCTAATCAGTAATGCAGGACACTGCTAGTAAAACTCTTTCCTCAGTAAGTATAATCATCTTTCTCTTTAATTGTTGCAAAGCACAGCTAAGCTGGTATGGTTAGAACTGGAGCAAAAACTTGACTGAAGAGCTGCATCTCTAAACCAGTTTTTTTGACAGCCCAGCAGAACAGTGCCAATACATTGCACAGAAAACTGGAAGAGGAGGAAGGTTTTGGAACAGAGTCCGGTTTACAGGTCCCTGGCTGGAAGAGGCTGGATAAAATACTGCATTGTAAGCAATATAACAAACTGTACTCCTTCTTGCAGGCAATTGTGCCCATGGCACTGTTTTTATTTCTTCTTCCTTTCTTTATTATATATATTTTTTTTACCACTTCCTTTTTTTGTTGGCTACAGAAATGCACTGATTTTGCTTCTTTGCTGAAGGCACGAGCTGCCGTGGCAGCCTCTGCCAGGTGAGGTGGTGCCACAAAGGCCCAAAGCTGAATTACAGCTGGGAGGTCTCACCTGGGGTAGGACAGAGACCAGGGCCCCTTGGGCTTTGTTACTCAGCAGAGAGAGAATCTGCAGGAAATTTGGCCAGTAAATGTCAAATTTTGTAGGATTTTGGCCCTGTAACTGAGGAGATCCTGAGGAAGAATTTATCTGCGCCTGTCAGCCTTGTTTGTATTGTTCTGAGCTCTCCTGTGTGCAGGTTTTGCCATGTGCTCTGCTAGTGCCCATCTCACCCCATGACTAAAAGCTGCTCCCACCCATCACATCTCATTCCACCTTCCACCCCGAAGCAAATGCAAGACTAGCCCAGGCCTGAGCTACTCCTGCATTTGGTTCTTCACTTGATTTATTTATTTGTCATTTAATTTTTTTTCTAGTTTATTTTTTAACCGTCCCGTTTGGTGGTGAGGGGAGGGTGAGCAGGGGACGAGGAGGGTGGTGGGGTGGCTTTGCCATCCCTGGGTTTCTGTCATGGGCAGGCAGGACTGATCCAACCCCTCCCTCAAGCCAGAGCTTCCTCCATCCTGTTCTGCATCCAAGGGCCATTGGAAGTGCAGAGCTCAGGCTTTTCTGTTCCTCCCAGGACAGCAATCCAGACAGCTTCATGTTTGCTCCCTGTTAGCATCGCTCCCATAGCAGGAATTGCAAAACTCCAGCTGAGGAAGGAAAAGAAAATCCGTGTCCTTCAGCACTGCTGAAAATTCCCCATTAGCTCTTGGCCAAGCCAGCCCCGAGCACCAGGTGATCTCAACACAAACGGTCCAATTTTAGGACTTCTGTAAAAAAAAGATAGGCTGGAGAGGGTGCTGTAGCAATCCAGGAGGGGTGAGGTGTGCCAGCCCAACATCTGCAGGGAGAGAGTCCATGGAGCAGTGAGCAGGACTGTAGAGAGTAGGGGGGATGGGGCAGGAAGGTTGGACCCAGGATTCAGAAGGTTTTCCTATCTACTGCCTTCATCAAACAGAGAATAAACAACCCAAAGTGTCTATTTTAAGCCAGCAGTGACTACAGTTTGTTCTGTTGCTTACAGTTATTAACAGGAATAATTCCTATCAAACAGAATTATTTAAAAAATTTTAAAATCAAGAGCCAGTGGTGACCAGTGCAAAATAGATGAGGGCATTTTTCACTAACTTGGAGCTTTTATTTTATTTCTTGTAACACACAAGTTACTTTCCACCATGGAATAAACTTTGGCTTCTTCAGATATAAACTTCCAGTTCTTGTTTTAGGCGCAGTGAGAACAAGTCTTTTCTGTGCATCAGGGATGAGAGAGGTGCCTTGGCCCTGAAGTGAAGCAGTACAAGGTTTCTGCATCCCAACATTCTCTTTTTGGCTGTTTTCTTTCATTGGTGTCTAACACAGAACATGCAGCCCCACGGAAAGGCTCAGCCCTTCCAGGGTACCTTTAGTCCCTTTTCCCAAACACAAGATATTTGAGCTGGTTTAGGAGAAGTTCTTTGGGAAAATAAGGCCTTGAAGTGCCTTTATCTCTGGAGACTCATCCAGGTACCTGTTTCTTCTCATCCACAGAGCTGCTGCCCTCCTCTCCCCCAAGCCTCAGGAGGATGCTGAGACGCTGAGTCCTTTTGTTTTATTAAAAAAATTATACCTTTTTTATTAAACAAATTATAGCTTTTTAGTTTGACAAGGTGACCATGCTTTGCTTTTTATTCTTCAATGTAAGGCTTAGGGAAAATTTTCCAGGATGAGAAAACTATTTGGTGAACCAGTGCAGGTCATTCTTTATAAACTCTTGTCCCAGGAACAATCTGTGGTGTCCATATTTACTCACTTCTGAAGATTTTCATGACTTTCATCCAAGTGTCACCAAGTGCCACCATGAGGTGAAGGTAGAAAGAATATAGAAACACCAGGATTAGCAGAGTAGTTCTTGAAAATCTTTAAATCTAGGCAATTTAAGTGTTTATAAAGGAAAAGATCAAATGGACCAGTGAATATTTATGCTTTGCTTCATGTTTGATGGCATTAGAGGAGCTGGAAGGGTTGCAAGTGGACCCAAGCCCACTTTTCCTTATAGAAAAAAACTTACTAAGAAAGTCACTAATTAGTAGCTAGTTTTGATCACTGGCTACTAATCTGAGGCAGAAAGTAAACCACAGTGAGCCCCTGAGACAGCAGAGGTGGCTGTGCTGAGCCATCACAGCAGAGGCACACAGTGGGGAAAATTCACTATGGATGTAGTTGTGGTCACTGCAGTGGAGCTCTTATCAGTAGAATTCTCTGCTCTCATTTGGGGAGCTCTGCTCGTTACGCTGAGAATTAAGGGTTTCAACACCTAACTCAGCTCTGGAAGTGGGTACCTGGTCATCTTTATTTATATTTTCCATTTCTTGCATTCATTTTTTATTTCAACAATCAGTTCCTTACTGGGAAATGCTTTTAATGTCAACTAAGCATGCTAAATTTGGATTATTTTCCTCTGCGTGTGGCCCAAGTGAGTGGGAAATAATTCAGTAGCCTGAGCTCAGGGCTGGGAACCAGGACCTCCTATTCTCCCTACAGGCTCCACTGCTGATGCCTTCAGCTCCCCGGGATAACCTGATCCTTCCCTTCCAGAGAGGGTAACAAATCCCACTCGTTATGGAGGGGTTTGCTGCCATCCCAATGGAGGAATAAAGCTGGAAATGCAGTAGCAGGGGTGTATGTGCACGGGGTGGCTGCTCTTTGCCTGCCACCTGCCTTTGCAGGGATGTGCCACGCCCCCTGTGCCTCCTGGCTCATCCCAGCCGTGAGTCTTCATCCTCCGCTCCCACCAAATCCCCAGAACGGCTCTGGCCCAGCTGCTTTAACCATTGACCTCCACCTAGAACAGTTTCAGAATCTCCACTGCTGCTCGTTTTAAGTTGGTGTTTTGGTTTTATGTTTTCTTCCCAGGCAGGATAAGGAATGCCTGCATCCCTGAGTGCCTTTAGGATCCCGGGCAGCTTTGGCTGTTTATCCCAGCTCCCAGCACAGTGCCTGTAGTGATGTCCATCGTGGCACCTCAGTCCCTGTGTGTCGCTGTCCTGCAGCAAAGCTTTTGACTGTGTCGTTGTTATTTTATTTTCTGTGGGTTTATTTTGCATAGAGTGTGACATTTTGGTTTGTTGTGGTGTTTCTGACTCTTTGTGCCTTCCTTTTGTGTTTGTTTCTACCGCCTTTCCTCAGTTTGCAGCGGGGCCTCGACCTGCCCATCACCAGGTACAGTACCTGCCCCTTCGTTATCACCCTGCACTAATTGGCTGGGGGGTGGGGGTGGAGGTGACTCACCCACTAACTGAGTGGAGGAAAGCAGCCCTGTAGTAGTTACTGGCACGTGCATAACCCTGCTAACAGCCGCCTGCACCACTGAGTGACACTGACTTCACCTCGGGGTCACTGCTCCCATTAACCACCCCGCGCCCCCATGGGAGGAGAAGCTCTAGGAATTATTGCCAGGGATTTGTGGGATTCCCTTGCCTTCTCACATCACTAGAAACTTGTTCAGAATATTTCCCAAACGAATCAATGGATTCAGTTTCCTGAAGGTGTCACCTGAGAAAATCCTGCTTTTCCAACTCGCAACAAAGCAAACTTCCCAGTTCCTGCATTTGTTGTGTGATACACCTGGTTATCTGTCACCATTGCATTGCTGAATGTCGTTTGCACTTATCCCACAAAAGCCGGAACTGTAGGAAACTTCTAGTATTCCTGTTGCATGACTTGGGCTTTGCAAGGAACCACTTCATTATTAAGAAGGAGAACTAGGAATAGCTCTGGCTTATGGAAGTCAAGGGTGGCAGAATTGGGACTTCACCAGTGTCAGAACAGATACATGGGCCCATCTGTCCTAGTCAGGGTGTCTGGAATTGTCTTTTCTTCAGCTCCTACACTCCTCTTTGCCAAAACGCTTATCCTTGGGAACTGATTTTTATGCTTCTTGTAAGTTTTGAGGGAACAGAGGTGGCACTGCTGGTGGGAAAGAGGAAGAGAGGCAGGGCAAGGCAGGAAGGCTCTCCCAGAGCTCTCTTGGCTTGGAAGAAGCAGGTTGTTTCTACAAATTAATAGGAAAAAAAATTCCTATTAATCCTGTGGTGTCAGGATAGGGGCTTGAGGCATGCAAGGTTTGTTCCAGGGAATTATTTTGTTCTCCCTTCACTTGTATTACTGAGCAGTTGAACACTGGGATGAGCAGCGTGGGGAGAGTTCTGAGGAGAGCAGGTAAGTTAGCTGGGCACAGGCACCCCAAAATCCCCATCATCCTTGTTCCTTCCAGCTCAGGCAGCAGCAGGGGAGCTGGAGCCTTCCAAAGCAGGGCAAAAAAAAGGAGTTTAAAGAGTAGAGTGGGACATTTGCATTTGTTTGCTAATGGACAAAGGTCACATGGGACGGGGCAATGGTTTCTGTGTGAGGCTGGGATGGCGTGGACAGGCAATGGTAGAGGAATGTTTGAGGATGACTGGGCAGCCTGGGCAACAATGGGATCTGGATCTTGTTTAGATACTTTTGTTCTTGACCTTAACTTCAGGTTGGTGTTTATACTGCACAATACAGAGAGTGCATTGCTGCTCTGCAGCTCCTTAGTTCCTTCATGGGTCATTCCTAAGGGATATATTCACTGGAAGCCATTTCATGTTCTCCTGAACTTTATTGAGCTCTCTCTGAGGAGGTTTTGGCCCATGAGTCTTGAGGCAGCACAGCCTTGGAGGAAATAATTCCTGTGACTGGGGACTTTACTGGTGGGACTTTGCCACCAGTCTGTCAGAATCGAATCCAAAACTTTCCTTTGGACCCAGTTATGGCCCTGCCCTTACTACACTTGTAAATTCCAATGTTTTACTGATTTTATCACAGTTAGATTTTTCTCTCTGTTACATTTGAATCTGCTTATAATTATCTGTGAGAAGCTGTCACAATTAGAAAAATATTCCAGGCTTTATTCCCAGTTATATCTGTCACATGCTGCATCAGGAGAGACACAGAGAAACCTGGGCTGTGGATGAACTGTTTGTTTCCTTTAATCCAAAACGCCTGTGGTGTGGATTGGGGATGGAGAGAGGGATTCTGGCCCCTGCCACATGCGAGAGGGTCATGGCTGTGGGAGCAAGTTCATCCTAAACCCAGCGCTCATAGGATGTTCGAGACCAACATAAATTATTATCCTCACATGAGAGTTTTTCAACTTGGTTAAACTGTGTAACACAAGCTGAGAGCTTTGAGACAGATTTTTAAGGTAGAAAAAGCTAAATAAGTAAGTTGGCCTCAGCAGGGCTAATATTTACTGCAACAACTCCATATTCCCTTTGAAGACAGCAGCAGCACCATAGGGTTTGCAATGCCCTGTGTCCATCCCAGCTTTTATTAACATGTGCCTTATATTGATTCTGGGTCTCCTTCAGGCAAATAATGGATTGTTCTTTAATGTTACTGCCTGTAATTATTAGATCTTTAAGGTACTCAAATGAGTGTGATTTAAGCACCTGAAGTTGAATGGCAGCTTTATAAGCAGGGCTTTTTCCTGGATGGAAAAGCCTGCCCTGGAGTTGATGGAGCCCGTTAATGCTGGAGAAAGTGTGACCACACTGTGTGAGAGAAAACAGCAGAGATTTAGGGTCTTAACAATAGTGGCTGAAGGGAAATGAAATCATTGCAGCAGTTCTGACTGGAATTTAAATGTGCATCAGTAATCCCTGATTCCCAGATCACACACTGAGAATCTGCAGGAAAACCTCACTTTATAGGAGACAGAAAACAGCCCCTACAAAGTTTTTTGGGCAATATTTTTAAATAACACTGTCAGCTTATGTTTTTCCCCAAGTACTGTAGCACACACTGCCTGGAATTGCTGCTCCATTTCCCACTTCGTGCACTGAGTTTCTTTGTTTTTTCTTTCTAAGTGAGGCTCTGGAGTCACTTTTTTGTTTTTGATCCTCACAAAGCACACTTAACAGAAGTTTTCTTCTAACCTGAGTCTCAAAATGCAAATTTTTGTTACATTTGAATCTGCCTAAAACCCTTCACTTATGAAGTGACTTGGGGAGCGTGGGGTTTATTTTAGAAATGGGTGCTCAGAAGAGGCTGGTGTAATTAAAAACAGAAATCAGAATTATAAACTGAAATGTGGTAGTTTCCTTTTGACTTAAACTGTGTTTGAGATGGGTTTGCTGCTCATGCCTCAGCCTCTCACTTGAGGTTGCTGGAAGAGTTTATTCCAGTTTTAGCTTGGGGTTACTTGAGATCCTCTGGGTGTAACTGGTACAACAGAGAATGGGCTTGGCTGGGTGCTGTTGTGAAAAAGCTTTGGGACTTGGAGAAGTTGGGAATTCACTCCCTGAACTGACCCAACTGACCCTTTTGTAGCTTTTTTCGGGTATTTCAAGTCAGAAAGTGACGGGAAACGGCTGCTGCAGTTACTTCCCTGTCTGCACCCATGAGTGTGTGAAGGAGCTGCCACATCCAAATACCAAAAAGGGCTTTTCCCCTTCATTTTATCATTTAGTGAGTAATAAAACTGGGAGAGTCTGAGAGGAAGGAAATGAGCCTTGTCTTAAGCCAGCCAAAAGAGCTTCACTGAGGTGCTGGGGAAGCAGGACCTGGGATTTGTGCTGCAGCTCCTGCTCCTGGCACCAGGGAGCAAGGGATAGGACAAGAGGAAATGGCCTCCAGCTGAACCAAGGGAGATTTTCGTTGGATATTGGGAGAATTTCTTCATGGAGAGGGTGGTCAGGCACTGGAAGAAGCAGAGTCAGCATCACTGGAAGTGTTCAAACAATGTGTGGATGTGGCACCTGGGGACTTGGGTTAGGAATGGACTCGATGATCTTAGAGGTTTTTCCAACCGAAACAATTCTACAATTCTCTGATCTTCACATCTCAGGACTGCAACTCCTCAGTTCCTGCTGCACTGCCTGTGCAGGCACCTCCTCCTCCCTCCCCCAGGCCAGGCTCAGGTTATCTCACCAGTCTTCCTGGTGGCACCAGAAAGACTAAAAATTAGTAACAGGGGCACAAGAAGCTTGACTGAAGTGCAGGGCTTGGGTGACAACTTGCTGAACTTTCTTTTTGCTTCCGTTCTCCACAACCTCCCACAGGGCTCCATGGACCCATCACAACATCCAGCCATGATCCTAGGAAATAAATAGATAAATGCCCATGTTTACCAGGCTGAGCTTAGCATAGGTTTGTTTTCAGGCTCTTATCCCAAATTAATATTTTGGTGCAGCTCTGAGGTCTAAGGGAGCACTCCTGGCACTGGAAGCCATGGCCTGGAAATACAGAGCAAGTGGCAAATCCATGAAAAGCAGTGGTGGGTGATCAGAGTGGGCTGGGGCTCTCCTTGATCTCTGCTTTTCCTAGATGGCACGTTGGTCATTGACTTTTTTTCTCTGGGCACAGAGTGATTGGGGAAGAAAATGAAGAAGATGATGGTAAATAAAAGGATTTGGGAGGGTTGGGGTATGTGAGCAGTGACTAAAGGGAAAATGGCCAAGAAGTGCAGAAGGGTAGGCAGGAGGTTTGGAGTGGATTTCCGTAAAATTAGTGTTAATTCCTCTGGCTTAAATAGCAGGTGTGTGTCTGCAGCAAATTTAGTGAGTGCAAAGCTGGAAAACACAGCACAGAGGGCTGGCATAGCAGCAGGTGAGAGCCAGCCTGGCACTTAGTGCCAAGGAGAAGGTTTAATTCCATTAAGTGGGAGCTCATCAGCTGAAACCATCTCTGCAATGCAACCTTCAGCTAAAGCACTGCAGTTATTTCCAGTTACGGAGTTTTGGGAAGCACTGGGGGAAACCCTGTGTGGAGCCTGTGTGCAGTTCTGCTTTTTGATTTTCCAGAAGAACTTCCTTGAGCAGGGAGGGAAGGGCTGCTGGGACAAGGAGGGCTTATGGGATCAACAGGCAAAGGAGCTGAGCTTCAGGCAGCTGATCAAAGCAGTGTCAGAGGGCTTTGCTTGTGCTCCTCTGGGAGTGAGAGGGAGCAGTCCTGGTGAAGTCAGAGACCGTATTGCCGAGGAGCATTGACTCCAAGGTGATCCAAGAAATCCCTCCCTAACAGATTGGGGCAGATAAGGGATGAGATATGACTCAAAGACCATGGCCCAGGTCCTCACTGTTTGCTGAACAACCAAAATTTGACCATCGTTAGTTAAAGTAGGGCTTAATTTTTGAAGGAAGGAGTCAAGGAAGGGCTCGTGCAATGCAGAGTTTCTCTCAGAAGCTTTTCTGTGGCCCAGGGTGCCTTTGCTCTGGTCCTGGGTGTTCTCCACTCCAAATCCTGCACTTTCTAGAAGAAATAGAGACCAAATCTGTCAGATTTTCACTTTCTGCTGTTCTTCCATAGGACATGGTTAGTGTTACTTGAAGGCGTTGCCTGTGCAGGCATCTCTTTGACCTTGCAAGGCTGATTTTTTAGCAAATTAAATAGCAAATAAAGTAGCAAGAAACAGAAGAAAAAAAAACCTAGATGAGTGCCCATCTATTTTAGCAAATCAAATAGCAAAACATTCCTAAACATTCCTGTGAGCCCTGCTGGCTGAGCTCCTGAGGGGCAGGGGTGAGGATGGAGCATAAAGCAATTTGTCAGCCAGGTGCTGCAGGTTTAGAACAGTCAAACCCACATCCAGGTCAGATGCACAGTGCTCCCATACCAGATTTCCTCCAGAATCCTTTCTTTACTTAAAGGAACTGGAGTAGCTACAAATCATTCAGACTTTGTCAGAGAGGTCTCAGGTTGC
>VZTT01052936.1:0-18042 GCA_013400855.1 Buphagus erythrorhynchus
TGTCTGGGCCCTGTGGGGCAAAGGTGCATCACAGTGGTGAGTCCAGGTTGGGTGCAGCCAGATTGGGCATCAGAGAAGCAGAGATTGGCCATTGTAAAAGCACTTCAGTGCCTATGAGTTACAACATGTGTTGTTGCTGGCAGGACAATATAGACTATTGGTACTGACAGGGAAAATCAATAAAAATATCTTCATTTTCCAGGGTGACAAAGTAAGCCACAAGACAAATATACAATTTGCTTTAGCTGAAAGAGCCACAGCTATCTCCCTGAAGTCTAGTAGCACAAAGAAATGGGTGATATTTTTTCAGGAGGACTAGGGAGCTTATTCCACCCCCCATCTCTCATGTCCCTGCCTGCTTATGACAGTGGCATTCAGCTGTCACTTTCCCAGTCTAGGGCAGGGGATTTGCAATGACCCTTCTGTGACAAATAACTTCTTAGGAGATTAAGACAGGTATAGGAAGTCTTCTCCATCAGCTGCCAAGGTCACTTGTGGCAGGACACACAGCATGAACCCTTGGTAGGGAGGTGAAAAGCAGCAACAGCAGTTGATGGGGACAAATTTGGCAGGGCATGAAGAGAAATAATTCCCCCTCCTCCTAGCTGCAGTGAGGAGGATCCCAAAGGGATTTGAAGGGCTTTCTGCCCCTACCCATCTGGAGGAGGTGATCACTGCCTGGTACCTGCTTGGCAGCCACTTCGTACCCGTCGGGGTTCATGGAGGGCATGATGTGGATGCGCGTGTCGTGGATGAGGCGCGTGATCCGCTCGTTGCCCCGGCGGTACTCCTCACACAGGAACTCAGAGAGCTGCAGCAGCAGCTCACGGCCCAGCACCTCGTTCCCATGCATGTTCCCAACATACTTGAACTCTGGCTCCACTGGAGAGAGCAAGAGAGTGACGCCATCAGCCAGGGCTGGAACAGGGGGGAAGAGCAAATGCCTACCACAGGGAGCCCCAGGCAAGCCCAAGGGACACCCAATAAATGGTATAAAATGACCCTTTCTCTTGGAAAATGCAAACATCTGTGGGGGAGAGTGGCACAGTTCTCATATGGGCTCCACTTCATTTTGTCACAGCACCCTGGGAGCAGCTCAGACTCTCTTACAGGTTGCTTTGGACCTTTGGAGCACACAGGAGGAGTATTTGTTGGTGGTTTGGTCTTGGGTTGGTGAAAGGCAGCGCAAAAGGACCAGGGAGCACTGGCAGGATTGCCCTGGGCTGCCAGGGCCTCACAGCTCTGTGGTAGGTGGCAGTGGAGGGCACAGACCATTTCTCCCACCTCTGCTCTTCTACATTTGCTCTCAGTGCCTCTCAGAGCCAGCACATTCCTGGCTCTGCATCTCTCCTTCCCCTTTACCTGCCTCCAAGGTCAAGGTTAAGGCCCCCCTCACCCTCAAGGGAAAAGAGCCGGGAGAGACCCTCAGCAGCTGAGCTGAATATGGATCAGAATGTCCCTCAGGCAGCTCCAGTATGACCAAAAAGGTCTCTTGCCACTGACTTTTCTAAAATAAGGTCTCAAAATACAGACTTGGAGACCACAGGCAGACAGTGCCTGGAACAGGACTTGCTGCTTTGCTGAAGGAGAGGCAGGTCATGGTTGTGCTTTCCCAGAGGGCCTTTTAAAGCAGTTACTTGTGGGAAAATAAAATGTCACATTGCAGGCTGGAGCCAGCATTGGTAGAACGAAAGACAACAGGGGAATTAAGTTAAAAAGGGAGCCTGACTGTCACATGAAAGAGTCAGGGAAAAAAAGGGTGTTGTTACAAATGTTGGCTTGCCAGATTTTGAGACTTCCATTGCACCGTGAGCTTTCTGGGCACCAGTAGGGATCTGACTCTCAGTGGCAGCATGCAGCCCTGCTGCCAGGTATGATGTCCATCAGGATCCCTGGGGTAAAAGGCATCACACCCCCATATTGTGAGCTGCTGCTTGCAAAAGCCCCTGTGCTTTGCTGCATTAAAAACAAAAGAAAAAAAAAAAGAAAAAAAAAGAAAAAAGTCTAATTTTAGCTAAAGATTTTGCTTATCCATGTCTTGATTGCTGTGTCTCAGTGCAAGACACCAGAGATGGGCAATATATTTTGATCTTGTTAGATTTAAGGGACATGAGAACTGATTTAGTTAGACAATCTAGTTATTAAAAATACAGAAAAATCCTGGGCATATGTGCAGCCCTTGAAAAAATAAGGTTCCAGCAAAGATTCTCTGCTTTGTTCAAGTCTGCAGCAGGATTTGTCAGCCTTTTTCAGTATGCAAACCCCTAAACTTTATATATATGGACACACAAGCTCTAATTACTGCATTGACTCTGAGCTTGCTTTTCAGAGTTACTTTTCATGTCCTTCAAGGAAATCCACAGTTTCCCAAATTTCTCATGCTACAAGCTGAAAGTGCCAGCCTGACAGTGGCCCATGCTACACGCAGGGCCACAGGTCCATGCTGCCTGCCTGGGGCAGGGGAGATCTGAGTCATCTCCTATAGCCCTTCCAGCTGCTTTCATGTGGTTCTGCAAGTCTAAAATCCAGTGGTGTGCTGCCAGTGCCCTTTGCTCATTCTGTGCTTTGAATCAGCCTTTGATGCACTGCGGAGGTGCCCCAGACACCCTCAGTGCCACACAGGTTTCCCAGTGTTGAACAGGGCTGTCACAGAGGTAGTCAAAGTGGGAAAGCTCCCATCCCACCTCCTGGCACCCCTGAAAATGATATTATGGGCCACAGGACTGGACCTGTATGCCCCTAGTGGAGTGCTGCCAGGCATGGGGTGCTGTGGGGTTTGTGGGGGCTGCTCAACTGAGGGGGGCACGGTTCTGCACACCCCTGCAGCTCTGCTGGCAGTTTTCCATGTGACTAGGCTGCCTGCTCTTACCAGCCCCTGTGTTTAACCACATCAACCAGGACCTGAAAAGGCAAACGATCCTGCAGAAAGCAGGGAGAGCTCTGTCCTTATCTGCAGCTCAGGGACACAAGGCAGGGATGTGAGTGAGCCCTGTGTGCAGCCCCCCAGCCTGGAGAGGCAGCTGCTCTCCTCAGCCCCCCCAGGACACCTGGCTGCCAGCAAGGTCTGGCTCGGCAGCATCTCCAAGCTGCACAGGCAGCAGCTCAAGGGGCCATGCTGCCAAGGTTCCACAGGGCCACGTGGCAGCAGGTGGAGATCCCTGAGACCAGCCTGTCACCGGGGCTGCACTGCCCTCGGCGCTGGGAGGGCTGGGGAAGCCCAGCGCCCTCTCTGCCGGGGTCCCTGCTTGCTGTCCTCCTGGGTTTGCCGTCTGGAGGAGCAAGGCCCGAACACGTTCTCTCCTGTCACTACCCAGCAGCACAGGGCAGAGGGTGGGTGCTGCTCTCCTTGCCTGCACAGCGCTGTTTTGGGAGGGAGAGTGTGGGAGTGCAGGTGGGGCGCTGGGATGGACTCGCCTGCGTTCTCGCATTAGCTTGAGCTGAAAACTCAGAGCTCCGTCCAAAGTACGCGCCTGGGCTCACGCTGCAGCTCACGCAAGCACAGGGCATGGCACGGTGCACGTGTGCGGGCTGGGCGAGCGCGTCCCTGGGCTGGCTGCGGGGTCCCTGCTGGCTGGCGCTGCCCGGTACCTGGGCATTGCCGGGAGTCCTGCCTGGAAAGGAACATACCCCCACCCAGTGCCCCAACAGTGCCGCGTGGCAGGGAGTGTGCCAACGGAGCCCGTCCTGTGCGAGCCGCTGTCCCCTTCCCCCGTACTCACGGGGCTCGTGGATGCCCGGGTAGTCGCTGAACTCCAGCACGTAGAGGTGCCGGCCCTCGACGCTGCGGCCGATGCTGTAGATGCGGGTGACGTAGGGGCACTGGCTCTGCACGCGGAACAGGGCCTGCACCAGCTCCTCGTAGCGATGGTGGAGGAAGCTGAGGGCGGCCGCCCCCTCGAGCAGGAGCAGAGCTCCCACGAGGGGCCGCAGCCACCGCGCCATCCTCCCGCGGCGCTGGGCGCCCGGACCAGCTCCCAGCCCCGGCTCCCTCCTCGCCGGGAGCTTAAAGTGCAAACTCCAACCAGCTCTTTCCAGCTGCCGAGTGCCAGCCCCCTGCACCTGCGGGCGGGGGGCGGCGGGAGCGGGGCGCGCCGGGGCCCCGCGGCGCAGGAATGCTCCCCCCGCCCGCCNCTCTCCCCCGGAGCAGAAGTTTCCCCCCGCTCCAGCTCACTTATTAACTGGACAGCAAACAGGGCCCCGCAGCCACTGGCTGTCACCGCAGAAGAAGCGCAGGGCTGGAAAACTGGCTGCGGAGGGCGTCGGGGCTGCCAAGCGCACGGGGAGCGGCGGGCGGGGGAAAGGAGAGGAGAGGAGAAGGGGCCAGCGGGCGGGGGGCTGCCCGTCACCGAGACCTCTCGTGGGGCAAGAGCCGAGGGGGATGGGGATAGCGCCGGGGCGGCCTCGCTGCCCGCACGGTTCCCGCAGCCCTGCCCGGCGCGGGCAGCTCCCACCGCTCCTCCCAGGAGCCCGGTCCCGGCTCCGCGCCGCGCCTCCTCTCCTGCCCCAAATCCTGGGGAAGCAGAGGAGGCACCGCCGCGGGCTCCGCGGCCCCTCTGCCCGGCCCTGCTCACCCGGCGATCCCATTGCTCCCGGGATAAACAGAGGCACGGACTGCATCGCCCTCGCCACAGCTGGCTGCCCCAACTGCCGAGCTGGGACGGTGCAGGGGGAGGGCAGAGCGGCGTGGGATGTGATGCAGGAGCTGTCTGCTGAGCAGGGACCATCACGGAGAGCTCCGCTCCAAAGTCTGGTGTCACCCCGCCCTGCTCTGGGAGCGGGCATGAAAAAGAACTCTGACAGGCACTGGGCAGCAGGACATTGCTTAACTGCGTAAAGACAAATGAAAATGTCCTGCTGTCTGCTAACAAAGGGTTGCAAACTGTTTCTGGATATAGGGGAAGCTGATTCCTCTGCACCCCTCTGCCACACTTATCCCAATGGGCAGCAGACACTTCATGGTCCCTGAACTCTGCCCACTGCCTCGCCTTGCTTTGCAGCCTTGCCCCACGAGGCTAAAACTCCAGCAGCCTAGTGGCTCTGACAGAAGTATTTACTAGGACAACCCTGACACAGAGCCCAGATATGAGCACAAACAGCTGAAAAATTTACCATCACGGCTGGACAGGCAAGAGAAAGGCTCCCATTGGTAACACGAGCATGCTATTCTGCTCTATCCAGGCTGTGCTAGAGAGGAGCTCCTCTGGCCACTGGTAATGTGCTGCCCAGGATACTCATTGCCATGCCAAACATTTGCTTTCCCTTCAGCCTGGAGGTGGATCTGTGCTGCATTGCTCTGATTTCTGTGTCAAGGGTTGCTTCACCCAGTAAAGCATTCTCTCCCAGTGCTTTCCTACCCGTTCTCCACATCTGCTTGGGCTGCTGTCTTTCTACCTCAGTTTTCCAGGAAGAGCAGTGGTAAAACCAGGGAGTCCCTGTTTATAGTCTCTAGCTGCTGTTGGTAGCCTCTGGTGCAAACAGTACAGGCTGGTGGTCAAGGCACATGGATTGCCTGCTCATGACTTGGCTTACTCAGACTTTCCCATATCCAACATTCTTCTGCCCCAGCACCATCATAGTGGTCATAGTGGTCCTTTCTCTCTTTGACCCTTTACTTTCTTGGTCTTCTGCCCCATCTGCACAGTTCCCTCTTAAAGTCCTGTTTTTGAAAAAATGTCCTTTTGAAGACATGAACAGAAGAAGAAAAATATTATACATATATAGAGATAGCAGTAACCATATTAATACCTTCTCCTCGTTAAGGTTCACCCCCCCTCCGCCCCCCCCCCATCCCTGCTTGTCAGCCAGTCTGAAAGCAGCACATGTTCAGGAACAGGAATGACATTGCACCCGTCTGTAGCCAGGTAACAAGAGTCAGTGCTGGAGGTGATAGCTTCTCCCAGCACATGCCAGAAACCAAGGGGAATGTGGCATGGGGAGCATGGGTGGGTAGGACAATTCTTGTCTCTACAGAAAGACAAGCCTGGCAGTGTTTTGCAAAGCTGGCAGCCCACAACAGCAGTGGGAAATGCCTTCACCTCCTTCACATCCCTGCTGCCAGGGCTGCTGGGTTCCCCTGGAGCTGCTCTTTCCCCAGGCTTCAGCAATGAAGGCCATGTGAAAGAGTCGTGGGCAGGTTTCCAGTACTACCCAGTGTTACTTGGCAGCCAGAGAGTGTTAGGCAGGGCTATAGTAAAACAGCACAAGCCCCATATTTGGACAGTTTCACCCTCCCCTTTCCCTTCCTAGTCTGCTTTCAGCAGCCTGGGACAGCAGTGGCAGAGTTGGAACTGCAGTGCTGCCAAGGGACACATGAGGAAAGCTCTCACTTTCCTATGGAGGCAAGCAACACTGATGTGAGAAACAACAGTAAAAAAGAAATGCCAGAGCATTAGAGCCTAAAAAGGAGCACGGGCAAAATCTCATGTGGGTGGAGAACACATCTCACACACTACTGGGTCTAGAGAGTTAGTCAGTGTTATCCCACAGCACAGGGATGGAAGCAGCCTGTTATCAGGCAGCAGGTTTAAAGCATACAAAAGGAAATAGTTTTGCACAAAAGACACTATGAAATTACATTATCAAAGCTGAAAGTTAAATGAGTGCAAAAGGGAATAAGATGAATTCATAGAGAACAGGGGCACCCACAGTTACCAGATCTTGAAGCAATCATTTGATCTTAGGAAATCTGAAATTTCCTAAGCCCCTGATGGGTAGAAGAAAAGGACTATGCTGTTTCCCTAACTATCCCTCTAAATCCTTGCCCACCACACAGCTGGAGATGAGTGCCAATGTGCTGCCTGTTTGATCTGACCTAGCATGTCCTTTACACATTCTAGGAAAATGACAACTAACGGATCTTTAATCCAATAATAAATTTGGACATGTTTGAAAATGCTGATGAAAGCAGAAACAAACAATAGAAGATGTTAGAACTTAGAAACAGTGAATGAAGTAAATAAAGACTTCATTTGGAAAATACGGCTAATACATCTGGGATGGATCATACATTCCCCCACCCCCACCCAGATGTTCGAAAATGGAGAGACCTTGAGGCAGTGGGAGAAAGAAGGGGAGCAGGAATGCTCCCTTTCTGAGTGAGAGGAATGTGAATGCAAGCCCTGTCCCCGCACTGTTACATTGCTGATGGGCACAGGCAGCAAGGAGCTGATTCTGCTGGCACTTGCCATGGAAAGACTCCATCTGATGGGTTCACTTTCATTTTGGCCATATTGTTAACAGAGGAAGATGGGAAAATTTGAGGAAAGTTCAAGCTAATAGCCGTAAGAATGAGTGAACTGTGGGGAGTGCATGCTGAAAGAAAAATAACAACTATGACAAGCTTTGTTTGCCTTGGCAGAGCTATGGCTGTGGCTGCACACAGAGACATGCAGCCCTGTGAGTAAGGAGCACAGGCCCACTGTCCTTCACCTGTTTGGAGGGCTGGGAAGGTGGGCTGCAGTGCCAGCATGATGCCAGTGGGGCTGCCTGGTGGAGGGAGAGGGGAAATGAGAACAGAGGGCTGCCTCTATCCAGTTCACAGCTTGGGAGAACAAGCTGCTTTGAGGAGGTCAGGATGAAGCTAACTCAAAGAAAGATGTGGTTTGGGCACTAGCAGCCTTCCCAGGAGTGAGACAACCTGTGTGAGGTGCCCAGAGCCTGGAAAAGACCACAGTGCCTTTCTCTACCAGGAGGGGATGCTACCCATCCACCGGGAACTTCAGAGCTGACCCAGGAGAGCATCAAGGAACTGGCAAGAGAGGAAATCACATCTCAGGACTTTTCCATGTTTAGTGCCAGAAGCTCCATTCCATTACTGGCAAGCTCCCATTTTCTGGAAAACAGCATGAAAACTTTTCTGGCATCAGTTCAGAAGTCTTTATTATGATAAGCATACAGAGGCTTGTGTGTGCATCAAAACAAAGATCCATTTCTTTATAACTGAGCCACAGAAAGAAAACACATGGCCTGCGTGGCAGGGACTGTTGTCCTCAGTGTTCCCTCCCCAGTCCCTCCTGAACAGGCTGTTGAGCCTGCGACAAAGCTGGCAGCCCTGCAGAGCCTGCACATCCTGCCTGGCACAGAGCACGGGAAAAATTGGGGTGGAGAATGAAGGGGCACACATCCGGCCCAGAGCTGCTCTGGGACAAACTGGAAAGCCCTGGCCAGTGCCAACACTTCAAATCAGCCTTCCAGTGCAGAGGTGATGGCCTCACTTCTGAGAGCTTTCTTCCAAGTGGTGGCCCCACTGTGCTTTTCTGTAGGGCTGGAGACATCAGCTGTGCACAGAGGAGAGGCAGCTTTATCAGGGAGGAGAGTGAAAGGTACTTAGAGTCTGTGGTGGGGAACAATTTTCCTACAAGAGGTGAGGGTACCCAGGTACAAGAGGTGAGGGTGCTGCAGGTACCCAGGCTCCCTCTTCTGACAGGTTCCGAGAGCTTTGCCCCACACTTGGCTGAACATGGCAGAGCTCATGGAGGTCAGCAGTCCCAGCAAGACCAGGCTGCTCTTGCACCCTCCAAAGCTATCAAATCCCTCTGCAAGGACCCTCCTCAAAAAAGGACCAATTAACATTTGTACCCAAACTAGAGACACTCATCCCACCTTGCTGCAGCACATCTCAGAGCTTCCTAGGAGCCCAGGAGAGATCTCTCTTCAGCAGATACCAAGGTCTGGAGTCTTGGCAGCGCAGCACAGCTGAATAGTGAGTAAATATGTGATAGACATGAACATGTGATGTTAAAAGATGCTTTACTCAGAAAAGCAAAATGGTAAAGCAGGAAATGTCTAGAAATTAAAGCCAGAAGCTATCAAATTAGAAATAAGGCACAGATAATTATCAGTGAGGCAGATCAACTGTATTAACAAGACAAATGATACATTATTACTGGCATATTTGGAAACTCCCTCCACTACCATTAATAGTCTTCATGTACACGTTGGATGTCTCTGGAACACACATTGGAGTTGAATACAGCTGGATCAGATGCAATACAGAAGCAAAGAAATGAATGTTCATAAACTTGAACTCTTTGACCAAGGTTTTTGAGTAGCCTCCATGAACAAAGCCCTGCAATAACAGGAGAGATGGGGAGAAAACCACCACAGGCCGTTCTGTGAATGTTCATGACCAGGCAGTGATGTGCAATGGTCTCACCCTGACAGGATGCCTTCAAGTCAATCAATTCCTGGGGCCTCAGGCTGCTCAACTGTTGTCACCTTAGAAATCCTTATCCCGGAGAGATTGATTTATGAATGGGGTTTAAAGTCATAAGGTTTAAAAATATTATAACATATTTTGCATTATCTTAGTTCGGGCCCTTTAGGTTGCACTCAAATCACATTTAATGCTTTAAAAACCCCCAAAACTCAAACAAAAAAGTGAGATAATTAAGACAGGAAGAGCAAGTGAAGATGACAGCTGCTCATCTGCCTCCAGAATCAGGAGCTAACAATATTACTACTATAAGACTTGCAATGAATCTACAGAACGTTGTAAAAGCTCTTCTCCCAGATATTTGACATTTTCCTTTGACATAAATCCTTAGCAGAGACAAGAGCAGACTGGCACAAGCTTTCTCTCCACACCAACTTCCACATTAAGTTTTTACATCAATTTCTGGCATGTCCTAATGGATTTGCCAGTTCTCATCATGGACACAACTGAGCAGCTGCCAGATCCCCAAGGAGGTCTCAGGAGAGGAATTGCCACTCTGCAGGTTTTCATGCTGTTCACAGGAAGGATGGATGCACCAGCTCACCTGGGGAGCTTCTCTAGGGCATCTTCTCTGCTACAAAGGCTCTGTAAGCAAGGAAGGTGGCACGTGGTGGGGTGTGCTGCAAATGAGGCTGTCTGGGCAGCAGAAGCAGCTCTGATCACACATTTCTCCTGCATGTCTTCCAGCCATGGCCAAAAACTGCTGTTCATCTCTCACCTACCTATCTTTGCTGCAAACAGAAGGAACGCTGCATCCCTAGCTGAATTCCAACATTGCAGTGTATTTGCAGATAAACAAAAACTGGTCAATGGACTCACAGCTGGTGAAGGCTCATTTGCAGATTGAACTGGATAATCTGCTTGGGGCAATATTCTTTGAATAATATGTGTTTCAGTGGAGCCACAAAGAAAGAAAAATGGCTCATATTGAGAGACAGAGTGGTAGGATGTGAGACAAAGGCTGTTTTGAAACGCACTGACTGGGAAAAAAGACCGAGTTGCAATAGTCCAGCTGGACTTAAAAGCCTAAAATCTTTCTGTTAAGTGAACAGACCTGGACCAGAGATATATGAATGGTGAGTATAGAGCATAGATTAATATATACACTATTAGTGACTCTACTACCTGCTGAAAACTTTGGTGTCCATTTTTCAGAAAGATGTAAAACTTTTAAAACAGGTGAAGTCGAGACTACAAGTGAGGTCAGCAGAGGCCAATTTACAGATTGAAAACCAATCTATTTAATACGATATAATGACAACTTGCAAGCACCAACAAGGAAAAAGGGATTTTAATAGCAGAGTTACTCAGTCTTTTGGAAATGGGCAGAACAAGATCCAACAGAAGGTGAAGCCAGCCAATTCAGAGCAAAAATAAGACACAGATTTTTGGAAGAAAATGATCTGCCCAGAGATCTTAGGACAGGGTAGATTTTTCCCTTACATTTAGGTCCTTCGATACATTAGGGCTTCTACTTCCAGGCATGAAGTAGAAATAACTGGGTGAAATTTTCCAGCCTGGGAAGTGCAGAGGGACAGACTGGGAGAGCTCTGTGTCTGTGCTTGCCTAAAGGAGAAGGCATTATTGGGGTTGCACATCCTGACCCCCTCCACACTACCTACACCTCTGCTGGGGGAAACAGGTGTGTGTTTGCTATGCCTTCCTCTCTACAATATCTGCTTTCTTTTTGCCTCCACATTTACAGGTCATTAGGAGAAGAGATTTCTGAGATTTTGTGGGAGGTAGACAGGCACCAGTGGTTTCTGAGTGTTTTCACAAAAACGGATTTCTGACTTATCTCTCTTTTTTTTTGGACCAAGAAATGGAAAAATGGAAAAAAGTGATTCATAAACTCAATCAGTGGTATCGTCCTAGTTGTGTGCTAGAAGATGGGCTGCAGTATGTGCACTCACAAGCCCTGGGTCTTATGGCCATAGGATAAGCCTGTGCTATGAGGAAAGGAAAGGCAAATCTTCACTAATTTTGCTGGTGGAAAGAGTGGTTCAATCTGTGCATACTCATGCTGGTTAACTGCTGCCAGCTGCCTACAGGAACATGAACTAATAAACACTTTCCCTAGACTGGAGACTGCTGTGTTATCAGCACACTGACTCTGGATTGCTTTAGTGGGTCTATACCTGAGGGCACACTGATCACACCAGAGTCCCTGCAGGCATAAACAATCACTACTGGCCAAGGAACCTGGGCCAATACAAGCTCTTCCTACAAAAAGCAGCAATGCCTGGCTGGGAACTTGTGGCTTGATGTACCTTAGGGATGTGGGAATGGCTCAGTGCAACAGTGAGCCAGCTTTGGTCCAGCAACAACATCAGGAAGACGTGGGAAAAAGGCATTTTGCCACCTGCAAAAGGAGCTGACAGCCAACAGAGCCCAGCTAAGGGCTGATGACCACAAGCATGCTCAGTTTCTTCATCCTCATCCCTTATTTTCCCATAGTGGCATTTGGGAGTCTGACCCACCTTCAGGGGACAACCAGGTGCAAGAGCTGTACCAGCTGTAGGGCTGTGAGAGCTCAGGGTGCAGGGAGGTGAGCAGAAGTGTGCTGGTGCAGAAAGGGCTCTTGGGAGCACCTTCATCAGAGAAGGAGCAGGATCACCCTGTTTGAGATAGCTCCCAAGAGCTCAGTGGGATGTGTGACCCTGAGATAACCCTTGCAGGAGCACTGGCTCCCAAAGATTGCTGCCACTTTTTTCTTTATAATGCTGTGCACAAGGCAGAAACCAACAAGCAGCAAAGTTTCATTGAATGAAAGTACGACCCATTCAAGGAGGGGACACGAGCTTGTCTGTCCTTGGCAGAGAAGGTGGCGAGCCTGATGTCCCAACATCTGTCAGTGCAAGTGTGATTCAGAAGAAATAAATGCCCTTGTTGTACAGTCAGTAGCTTCAGTGAGAGGGACTCTGCAGTACAGCCTGCTCTGCTGGGGTCTCCTAGCCCTGAGCAGCCAGGATGACATGGCTCCTCTCCCCTTCAGGTTCTTCCTAAACAATCCCCTTCTGCAGGCACTTGGGCTTGTGGAAGAGAAGCCAGGCAAACAGGAGCACAGACACCAGCACAAGGGAGCACAGCACCATCAGCCCCACGTAGCTGCCGTGGGAGAGAGGGGGCCCGGCTGGCTCCTCTGCAGGGATCATGTTGGTCAGGTTCAGCATGTAGCCCAGGGTCCAACCTGCATCACTGCTGCCAATCTGAAACACAAGAGCAGAATCAGTGCTGGGAGGCTGCCTATGGCATTGCTTGAGCAGTGGCATCCAGGGGATAAAGTGGTACCAGTGCCACACACAAGGCTATGTGGCAGAGACTGCAGAGAATTGCTGGGGTAGAGCCCTCCCCACCACAAAACACACCTTGCCAAGGAAGTGGATCATTTGCCAGTTATTTTCAGTGAACCCATAGCCATTTTCCAGGAGAGAGAGGATGTAAGCTCCAGAGAAGCAATATTCACTCAAGTACTTTTCTTTGATGTGGTGGTATGCTGTCTTCACCTAGGGAAGGAGGCAATCACCAGACTGTTAAACAAACCTTCCCACTGCTCCAGCCTGTGCCTGAGCATCCACTGCAGGTGCTGGGGGGATATTCCCCATCTTGCTCTGGAAATCAACCCCAGCCATTTATCCTACAGAAAAGTATCAGCAGCCCCAGTCTACTGCAACAAGCACAGCTCACCTCTTGCCAAGGCTGGGCACAGAAGTTCTCAATGGTGCTGGTCACTTTGTTCAGGGCAAAGGGGTTTGGTTCACTGGTCAGGTTCAAAAAGTTCATCACAAAATAGAAAGCAGAAAAAGCCTGAAGGAGAAAGATTCTTTTAATATGACTAGGCCACAAATCCCACAAAAGAAAATGAGTTTATTTATAGATAGAGAAATATAAGAAGCAACATCACACACACAAGAGCAGGAATGTTTTCAAGAGTAATGTAATTTTGAGACATATGGCTCAGAGTTACTGAGAGATGGAGGTAGGAGTTATGATATCCTGAAGAACTTCAGTGAGCTCTCTCCTTCACACATGCCAGTGGCACTCAGTGAACACTGATTGCCATCACAACCACGATTCCATTTTGGCAACTGAGTGACATGAGTGTGCAACCAATATTACCACAAAGAGCAGAGGTGATGGTCTGAAAGGATTGTGCAGAGCCCCATCATATAATCCAAGGTCCAGAAACCCCATCTCTGACCACGGCCAGTAGCTGATAGGTAGGAGGCAGTTTGGGAACAGGGCAAGATTGTATTAGCAGTTCCCTGGAAAGCCTCACAATCACTCAGCAGCTCTTGCAGCTCCAGGACTGATGGTCAGCATGGTGTCACACATAATGTGTGTTCAGAGTGTGCACTGTATCCTCATCATGTCTGGGAAGCAGACAGGTGAGCTGACTGGTTTCAGTAGTACTCAGACACTGCTGGGTGAATTCCAGATCTGGTACCACCACTGACCTCAGGAGACAAGGTTTGCAGAAGCAGTGTTCCTGCCTGCAGCAGGCTGTCCTGCCTCTGGTGCTGGACATCAGGAAGGACAGCTTAAAAAGTGAGTAAGCAGAGCACCCCAAGAAGATGAGTTAGAATGGGAACAGTGCAGTCCTGGTAAGCCAGTATTTACTGGGGTAGCTCTTGTCTGTCCTCACAGCAAATGCAGTGCTACTTTTGTAGTTACATATCCAAAAAAACATCTTGTAAATGATTTCCTGCCTCAGTCATGAAGAAAGAACTCTAGCATTACTCTGAATTTCTGCTCTTCTGACATTCTGGATTACAGAGAGCTGAAGAATGAGTGAAGACTCACCCCAAAATCCCCTTGTAATGGAGGTAGGTATATCTCATTGAAGGAGCAACTGGAGTACGGACATCTGCTTTTGTTGAAGAGTTTCTGGATGCTTTCTCGGCACTTTTGATAGTCTCCCTCTCCCTTTATGTACAGCTGGCTGAAAGGTAATTGCTTTTTCTTGTCTGATGTGCAAGGATTTTTGAAGAAGTCACTAATATTTATAGTCCTCTCATAACCCTTGTGAAAGCATGGGTCGGGGAGATCGCTGTTCTCCATGGTCTGAAAGTAAAAATCAATCCAAGCTGTTACACTTTGCTATAGAATTTGGAAAGAACCACAAGGAAGAGTGGCACTTGTTACAGTACATCACATCCAGGGGCACACATCAGATCAAAGGGACAAGGATGGCTTAAGGCACTGGCTGTGCAGGGGAAGATGTGGGTACTGCCACAGCCTCCCTGTAGGACCCTGGGCAAATTATTTTAAATCACAGTTTGTGAAGCTGTGCTGTAGATTTGGGTTTCTCAGAGATAATAAAATGTCACCTCCCCCGAGTACTTCAGTTAAATACAGTTCTCTTGCTATCCCATGCCCAAGAATCAGGGCATCTCAAATTGGTAGTGTTTTTGAAAGTATCGACTGTCACCTGCTTGGGCACCTCATGCCCAGTCTGTATGAAGGACAATGACATTTCCCTAATCCAGACTAAGAGGTGAGCTGGGACACAGCAACTTTTACAGCACCAGTATCCCAAGGCTGAGAGGGTCCAGGATTGTTCAATTACAGGTGTAGATGTACTTGCCTGTAGATCCATGGCCAGTTTCTTTTGCAGAGCCTGGTCCTTCCCATAGCAGAGGAAGCTGTGCGTGTACACTTGGTAGTCCTTGCCGTAGAGACGGAAGTAGAGCTGGTTCTCTGGGGACTCAGAAGAGAGGTCCTTTGATACAAAGGTAATTTGTGTGGAGGCTCCTCCAAGGTCTAGTGCTCCTGATGTCTCACTTAAGGATTTCAGGGAATGTAGAAGCTTTTTCCAGCCAGACTTGGAAAAAAAAAATCCAAGTAAATGAAATATATTGGGCATGGACAAGATTTATTTTGGAGAAATGAAAAAGAGAAAGAACTATGAGGAGAGAAGCAGAAGCACAGAGCATGGGAAACATGGGAAGTCCTGGAGAGGGCATGAGATGAGAGCTGGAACAAGATATAAGAAAAATGCAAGCTTGTAAATACAGAAGATGGATCATGTCCAAGTGTTTGCAGGAGGGCAAAGAGTATGAAATCTAATACCATTGTTATGAGAAAAAAACAGTCCACTTACTGTTTCAGCTCTCAGAAGATTTATAATCTCAACAGGAAAGAACCATAGTCAAACTTTTCAGAAACAGAAATATTTTAGATCAGGAATTGAGAAGGATGCTGTACCCAAGCAAAATTATTGAAGATGCTGGTGTTTTATTTCAGTGCTTGAAGCCTGACTACAGTGGTGCATCGTGATACCACTCAGTATCAGCATGTACTCACAGCAACTGCTGAGGCAAGATGTGCAGCTTCCTGATCCCTGGTAAATAGCTTACAAGGGAAGAGAGTGCCTGTGGCACCTTCTTGCAAGGTAGGACTTACAAAGTGCTGCAAGCCAGTGATTCAAATGTACTTGCTATGGATATACTACCTGCTTGAAATTGCCCAGAAGGTAGTTAATGGTGATCCATCCATAGGCTCCTTCCTCCTGACCAGTGATGATTCTGGCACCTTGGAAGCTGAAGGGAGCTGAGCGTAGTGTGTTTCCTACTGAGGACAAGACTTTGTCAGCTGCGCTTTCATTTTGCAACCTGAATGAATGGAAGAAAGGATGGAGTGACTCTGGCTGTCAGCTCTCTATGTGCTTTATTCTGAGTAGGCAGGCTGCAACTCCCCACCAAGTGTCAATGACAAGAGATTGGTCATTCATAGGAGTCATCCAGCTCTAACTGGCCATGGTCCTCTCTGTCACACCTTGGCAGCACAGCTGCCACCAGCTCTGACACTCACAGACCCTGCAGCTGAGAGGAGTAGGTACTTGGAGCAGAGACCTGAGCTTTTGTTCTGTAGCATGTGTCCTGATAGGAATTGCACTGTGGAGACTCCTCTCACTCTTTACTGTCACCATGAGAGAAGAAATCCAGAAGACATCCCCAGGAAGATTTCCCAGGCAATATATACCTAAGATAATTTCCCTGTCTTGGCCAGGAGAGCTCTGGGTCACCCTCATGAAAATCACAAATTGTAATTAAAGGAGGATGTGACTGTAAAATTACCTTAGCCTCTGATGGCCCTCTGTGGGGAGTTGCAACATGTTTGGGTTCAAAAATCCGGGATTAGGTCTAATACCAAACTGTGGGGATGTCTGAGCATCCCTTTATTGTGGGGATGTCTAGACATCAGCTTGGGCACTGCTGATCTGCTGTCTCTGTGCTGCAAGTGGATGCAGGAGATGATGGAGGGTTGGAGTGAGTGGGGAAGCAATGGAAAAGTGCAGGGGGCTCGGGGCTCAGAGAGGTCAGCAGCAGAGGAGGGTGTCTGGGCACAGTGTGAGCTGGCAGTACATCCAAGGACTGCTCCTGAGAGGCCCCCACTGCACATCCATGGTGATCCCAGGTGCAGGAGAGGGGGACAAGCCCTGCAGTACCTGAGGAGCCGCATGCCAGCAGTTGCTCCGAGGTAGACGGGTGTCTCTTTGTGCTGTGCTGAGGGAATCACCTCTTTTGCTTGTTGTAGGCACTGTGCCAGAGAGGGACCTGCCTTCTCTGTGGCATGGGAGTAACCTGAGATCCCAGGGCCTGCAAGAAGTAAAGACACTTCATTGTTCAGACTCCAAGCATAATCCCAGAATGCTGTCACGAGCAGGTGTGTTAATGCCTGTGTCTGCAGGCAGCAGAATCAGATTCAACCACCCCATTCCTGAGGAGCTTTAGAAATCCTACAGCACCAGCTAAGCCCAATGCACATAGTGGGTGGTCACAGTGCCCAGCATCTGCTATACTTTCTCTGCAAAGCAGGCTATGAACTAGCAATGAGGGCTGAGAAAAGCCATTTCTTTAGCATGCCCTGAACATCTGCAGTCTCTTCTCTGAGTCTGCCTGGGTGTACCCTGGATCTGAGCCTGAAAATCCCTGACTCTTCTATGCTGGCTCCTCCAGGGGCAGATGCTGTCATTTGTTTTTGTACTTTATACTCACAATGCAACACTGGGTGTCTTGCAGCTATTGTGTCTTATGCTAACCCAAGGAAAAAATCATTGTTCCTCTCTGCCATGAGTCCCCTGGTTCCCTGGACTGTGCCAGGACCAGTGCCTGCCTGCAGCAGTGGAGTCCCATTTGCTCCAGCTTGCCATATACTCAGTGTGCTGCTCGTGCCATGGGATGCTGCAGCACTGAGCAGCTATAACAGCAGCTTGATAACAGTAGGGCTCTCCCCTACACTGCAGAGGCCTGAAAATACCTCAGGCAGGTCTGACAACACCTCAGAATGCAACGATCCATGATGGTCTGTACTGTTCCTCCTTGTGTACACTCTTGAGCTTCATTTATGCCTTTCTAAACCATACAGTATCCACACAGCAATTAAATAGAATAAAAAAAAAATGCCATGACATGCATAAGTCACCCTTGATCCACAAGTCTGTGCATAGCTTGCACAGAAGCCTTGAAAAAGAGCATACCATGCTCTCCCTTCTCATTGCGTTCATCAGCACTTCAGCAAGAGTGCACACAGACATTTTATTTATTTAAGAACATTCTTTGGTGTAGTTCTTTCCAAAAAGCAATTAATTCCAAGCATCCTGAAAACAAGGGAAAAAGTGGATCCATTTTTCTCCCCAGGAAGGTCAGGAACATACAGTTCCCCATGGCAAGCAGTGAGATACACATTATCTCACTGTTTCTACTATTGACCTCTTCCTCTAGATTTCTCCTCCCTCACCCTTTTATTACATTATTTCTTCTTCATCCCACACTCCTTCCCCAGCTCTTTTTTTCTCCTCTTACCTTCAACTTTACACACCTCCA
>VZTT01052945.1:4865-15885 GCA_013400855.1 Buphagus erythrorhynchus
CTCAGCCTGGGTCCAGTTTTCAATTTTTTGTCTCATTGCACAGGATGTTTTTAATATTAGGTCTGTTGACTATCAATAATTAATTATATAATTAATTATGCAGTCTTGACTCATTACTATTAACAGGAATATTACCATTAAATTCAATGGAGTGAAGATTTCACTCTAAGGCACAATAGTTTATAAGTTCATTCTCATTGAGATGTTCTTTATAGGACATAATATTATATTTGTTTCAATGGGCTAATTTTATAATGCTAGTGTTCTTCATAATGAAAGCAAACCCAAAATCTAACATTAAAGGCTACAGAAAAAAATATACAGGAAAAGTGAAAGACAAAAATACAAAGGCAACAGTCTGATGTTTATTATGTGAGAAAATATAGAAATATTTAAGGAAATAATATTTCCACATACAATACAGCTTTAAGCACAGTGCATCCACTGTGCATTCCAAACTGTATTCAGCCAGCTCTCAGGTGTCTCTGTGCATCAATCCATGGAAGCCCAAGGGAGGCACGTTCTGCTGGCACAGGGATAAGGAGAGCTCTGGCACGCACTGCTGGGGAAACCAAGAAAAAGCAGCAGTGTATGCAACAACTCTTGTTTCCACCTCCCTGACTCTGTCCATCCTGAGCATCTTCTCTGTGCCCTGTGTAAGAGGATGAGGGCTCCTTCTCATTCCTTTTATGAGAGGTGCATAACTCCAGATGGAATTTTCTGGGACAAGAGAAGAGTAATCTTTATACCACGTACAGATACAATTTTCTTGGCAACTGACATACAGCTGTGGAGTTGATTCCCTGAGGAATCTCAGCTCCTTAAGAATAAAATGTAAAATCCCTTATTTTCACTTGCTTGTTCAATAATAATAACAATAGCAACAACAACAACAACAAAGCCATCCCTCCTAGGACTCAAGGAGAAACTACAGATCTTGTAAAGGTGTTTTGATACCATGGTGATGAACACAGCATAAATGCCAAGATAGACGATGAATCCAGCTGGCACCTCTCCCTCCTCCCCCACACATCACAGTATTCACCACAACAAGTTTAGGATTTTGTCCTAAAAATCTGTTGAGTCCTGTTGGTCTTTATGAATTTACTTGCAGAAATCACAAAATGCTCTCTTCACTTTGATTTAGTTTAGACTGTATGAGAGGTGCATGATTTTTTTCAGAAATGACACCTATATGATATACCATTCTCTTGAAAAAAAACCTCCTCTAAAACCCTAGCTCATAAATAAATGTGAATTCTCCTTCTTGGAAAAAAACATTATATACCTGTCTGCTCAGTCAGTTTTGGAATGTTTTACCCAGGATGGTATTATTATATTTGTTCAGGTGACTTTTATTGTTCAGAAGCTCAAACAGAAAGTCCTCTAAGTTAACTTCTACCTTTTACTTTTTCTGTTTACATCGTATTTATTTAAGGATGAGGGGGTTTGAATTTTATATAGAAGATGAGATAAATACTTGCTAGACTAAGTTATGTAAGAACCCAGAAATATTACAATTCTCTTTTCTTACAGGAAAAGTGTGAAAAATAATAGCACTCTCATTGATTCACTAAATCTTTCTCAATATATTTACTAACTCTAAGTTTTAAATAGTAAACACTGCTATTTTAAATGTACAAGTTTATTCCAGTTGCATTGTACAAGAATGCCATTGTGCTTGACACTACTTTGTGTCCTTGCTGGCAGCTTCATTATATGTCAAAGGCTAAGTGGGTATGGACCAGGTGCAAGTCTTTCAGCTGCAAAGTATTCTTAGGACTAAGTAGAAGAACTGTTTTTGCAAGGAAAGCAGGCATTTATAAACCAAGGTTTATAAATCTGTTATTGAGCGTATTAAAATTAAACATGAAATATTTTNTTGGTGGGCTCCACCCCTTGGGCTCTCGGGTGTCCTTTTGTTAGCTATTGCTCAACCCACCTTCAGCTAATCGTTGTCTTCCTGCTTGGCCATGCTTTACATTTCAAAACTAGCTACCATCTCTATATCAGTCACAGATTTTATATTTTCAGAATCTCTTGCTAAGCAATCATATCTGTAAGCTTTTCCTATCTCATCTTGCCCTACAACTATGTACTGGGAGAATATTAGTAGACTAAACTCTAATAGATCTAAATGAGACCAGGGCTCCTTTCAGCCAGACTGAATGTTACTCTTTATTTGCTTGAGTTGCAGAAATTTGATTAGCCAAAGTTTATCCAGAAGTAAATTAGTGCTGAAGTGTGAAAATCAGAGCTTTGAGACTACTATCATAGCCCTGTGCTGGCTTTTTTTTATTCAAAGAGTCCAATTGAGCAAACCTGGCAGAAACCTTAATAGTAAGTATTCTCTGCTGGTTGCTAGTAAAGAATTGGTCCCTCTTTTTTTTAAGACAAAGTATACCTGTTCGCCCAATGAGGAGCTGAATGAGAAAAATAGAGTGTAACACCAGAACTACAGAGATTTCTTCTGGCTCTGGAGGTCAAGAGAAAAGACTGGAAATTCTAGTACGAGCCTGCTTATAATATAATTATTTCTGGCTGACAGCAAGGTAACAGATGCTTCTTCAGGTCAGGACTGCCCAACCTGTTCTTAGGCAAGTTTTCCATCCTTTTTCACAGTGGTTGGACTACAATTATTGTGGCACATCAAGGGCATGAACAGCCCACGTGCAGATCTCCCAATCCTTTAAAATGCACAGTGTCCCTACAACAGTTTAACAATACTGGCTTACAAAATAGCACCTGCATAGGAAACAAATTTAGCGTTAAACAAACAGTTTGTTCAGCCCCAAAAAAAATTGTTGGAGAAAGCTTAGGGCAAACAGAAATTACAGTTTACTATAGTTTGCCTGAAAATAAATGTGTAAATCAACCTGGTTTTCAGTTAAGTTTGACCTCCTCTGGAGACAAATTGGAGGTCTTGGAGGTTTTTAGAGAAGCAAATGGAATATTTGCTTTCCCACCTGCCTGTTCCACCAAGGAATGCAATGATCTCCATCTAGGTAATCTTGGAAGTATAATAACAAATGTTCTTTTGCTATAAGTTCAGCACTGGCAAATTCTCACCAGTTCAGAATTCTTTAATACTTCTTGCAGAAATTGTCATAGATAAGACTAGATTAGATTACAATTGCTTGAGAACTGATGGGTTTAAAAGGAACTGTCATAAATGTTGTAGTGAAGTGCAGCTTATTGAATACAGTATTACATCACATTTTGTACATCAAATAGGCATAGTAAGATCTTCGCCCATTGAATCCAATTCATCACAGTTTTTATATATTGTATACATATTTTTGTATATATACATTATATATACATAGATATGCTTTTTCCCCAAAGTCAGTTGCTCTGTTCCAAATGTCTGATTTTAAAATGTTTTTCCATAGTGCTTGTCTTGGAGAGTAAATTGAAGTGCAGATTCAGATGTATTATTATATTCTTCTTTGCATGCTGAGCTCTTAAGATGTTTAGAAACATTGTGGAACTGCAAAAAAAGGCACAGTCAATTAATTCCTTCATTTGAATAATTAAACATTTTAAATACTCCCTCTATACCTTATGTTCAGCTCTAGATATATTATTAATAGTAGCTTGTACTGTGTGCTGCAGGAGACTGTTAGGCACATGATTCCTAGAACCTGAGGAGGTGAACATTTCCTGACACTATGAATTTACCTACCCAATGACAAAGTTGTCTTGTTCTAACTCAAACATGTTTCACACTGCAATAATTACTCCATATGAATGTTGTGCTTTTATTTTAATGAAAAATTCAGCACAGTTAATTATTTTTTAAAAATTGTTATGGTTGATGAACACATCCAATTGCATTCAACAAAAATGCTAATCACACTTCACTATTTTTGAGCTGTTTCTGGTTTACCACTCATTCCAATACCATGGTCTATAAAGTAAGTCCACAGTTTAAGTTCATGACCACAGGTTTGTGGCCAGACTGTGTTGTCAAGTGGGTTTTGTCAGGATGTCATGGCTAGAGAGGGTTTGTTATATCTCTGTGGTGAGGACATCCCTCCAGGCAAACAGCTTCCTGTGTCCCTACTCAGTGGATTGGCATTGTGCCATTTGCTCCCTCTCAGACCCACTCTGGGCCAGTTTGCAATGGCCACCATGCTTTTTGAATGAGCCTGACTATGCTTCATAGCAGGGAGGTCTTAGTTCTGTCTGATTTCAAAGCCAGAGTGTCTGAGGCAGATATGGGTGGCACAGTTCATTTTGCGAGGACACTGGGTTTATTTGCCACAGAGTACATTTGGAAGGGTTGCATGTACCATCTTTTCATTTGAAGCCTACTGTTTACACATCCTTCTGCAATTCCTTACTGTGTATTCCTCCAACCAACTGGCAAACATCAAAATGATCTTTAAGGGTTCCAAGCCATCTGCAGAAGAGGCACTTGAGTTAATTTCTATATTTTGCCTGATGTACAGGGGACATATCTTTATTGTGTTCAACAAATGTAGGAATGGATCAATAAGACCAAGCAGTATTTTTGTGAATAAAATTTTACTTCTCCCTTGTTTCAAAAGCAGAAGAAATTCAAAGAGTGGGAAAGCCACTTTTCTAGTGTCAATTAGTCTGGATTTTTATCCATGGAGGTGGGACACTGTTACATTTGTAACAGAGATTTGAAAAACACTGGAGCATTAAAAATTTGAAAGAACACTCTGGAAATGCAGATAGTGTTTGCTGCCATTGACTTAGTTGTTATGAATAAGTACAACTGGAAGGAATCTGGGAAAAAATCATTCCAAACACAGAGAAGGAGGTTGGTAGTTGAAGTGAAGGGTCGTACAAAACAGGTGGATTACATCTGCCTTGTAGGGCATGAAGTCTTGTCCTCATCTATTATTAATTTTAAAAGTAGAAGCTTTGTGGTGCATGTTATGTCTTCACTCATAAATCAGCCTCTGTGTGTCTCTACCTGTGTCCAAATTTTCCGTTATCTCTCTTTACCCAAGGCCCATAAAACACCTACAGATCTTTAGACCAGGAATCTGAGGGAAGTGGAAAATGTAATTTATTGCTGAGATAATACTGTTGAAAAATGGATCCTTCTGGTTATCTAATACAATCATTAAAGAGAAAAGAAAGGTCCTATGAAATTCTGAGAAACAAAAGTGCTAGACACAGCTGAAAGAAAGTCCACACTGAAACCTAAAAAAAATAAAGTACTATTTAATTTTCAAATCACATTTCCTACAAATTAAAATCAGAGGTTTGTAATAGTGATAATTACCTATTCAGCATCCTTCATCAGTCTGCAAACTCATTTTCCTCAGTCATTACTTGAGTGAAAAACAAACTTAAATGGGTCATTTATGGTTAAATTAATCTGTGCTTTTCCCGGAGTACCTCCTTTGTTCACCTCCAGCTTTAATTACTGAAAAACATTTTGTTTTATAGAAATCTGTGGCAAAATAGACGCATCCTTCATAGTCATCCTATTTCAGGAAGTTCAGTGACTGCTATATTAGTGACATCACAGATGGTAAAGTCAATTTTAAGATCTTCTTCACATGCAAAACCTGGCACACAATATGAGTGAATACTAATGTGTAGAAGAGTTCTATGAAAAATTTAGGGAATGATAAATCATTCTCCAAAGCAGCAAAGATTCTCTGAACCACTGATGCAATTCATTAGGCTGTTTTTTGAGGGGAGAGTAGTGGCAGAATGGGACTCAGGAAGGCCAATCAACAAGAGGAATTATTTGCCTGATTGATGTACAACTACCTTTTCCAGTTAAGAAAACCTAACTGGAACTTTGTCCACTTAGAGAGCATTTCTGTGGTGTCAAACTTCACTCTGTAGCAGAAGCTGCATCTTTGCATAGTGGTATGACAATGGGTTCTCTTTCACAGTTTTTTTGTTGTCACTCTTTTTTCTTCTCAGAGTCATCTGATGTCACTGTTTCTTTATATCCAGTTTGTTATATCCTGTCAGATGGTGATGTACATGTGCTTCTGAGAAATATATTTGGGTAAAATTTATGTGAACAAAAAAAAATTTCCCTTTTCTGAAAGAGGGTGAAATCTCTTTATAGAAGGAAAGGAAAAGGAGGTATCAGTTTTTTCAAAACACCCAAATTGCTTCTATGTCACCTGTAATGTACAAATGAGTTTTTTCAGTCTGAAAAAAAATTATGCTTTGAGTGAGGAAACAAAGAGACATCCAGTATATTTGCAACACACTTTGGATTAACCAGTGTAATAGGAAAAGACCAATGCCCTTGTTGTATGCCTAGGAGAAAAATATCAAAGTGCTCTGGTTGTTTATTGAATTTTAATACTTGAAAGATTGCTGCTTCTTTGATTTTTTTTTTTTTTTGGCAGAAATAGAAACTATGGTTAATGATCACCAGGGATTTTATTTTTTTTTATAAAATGTCATTTATCAGCAAAAAAAGAGAAAGGACTCTCAAGAGTCATGCATACAGATACATAAACTAAATACTAATTTTTTTCCAGTTTTCTGGTTTTGCTTGTACATTAATAGAAAATCTATTTGTTTAAAATAAGAAAATTCCAGCAAGTCCAAATTTGAGACCAACTTGTGATATAAAAGGTTTTAAACCTAGATTTTCTTCTTAGACCAAGTCAAATAGTATATACCTGAAACCTGTAGTAGTCTAAAACCATACAGATATGTATGTGTATATATATAATAAATAGTTTCTTCAAATCTATTTATATTCCTAATTCCTTCCCATTTGTGACTGGACAGGTCTTGATGAGCAGCAGGAATCATAAACTTTAGATAGTAGGCAAATGCTGCCCAATTCTGACAGCAAAAATTCTAGAGAACAGTTAAGTCAGAAAGTTCCTAAATAGTTCAGGATGAGGTGGCAGTCAATCACAAATACTCTGCATAATTTTGGAAATGGGTACTTCAATTAAAACCTCCATTATTTTTTCACTCAGCTCTAGCTCTGCTGGACTCCTATACAATTTTTTTATGTCTAGCAGTTTCAATACAAACTCATGACTCAAATATCCATGACTTTTCAGGAGTAGATACTGAATGTGTCAAAGATATGCACCAGATCAAATAATTCCTCCTAGTCTGTCTCTCATTCACTGGAGTCTTTACTAGTCAGGACTTTCAAATTTGCTGGTAGCCCAGATCTCAATCACTCAATGAAAGGTACAAGTTCTCAGTGTGCCTGAAAATGAAATCTCAGGACAGGGAATTCTAAAAATCAGAGGCACCCTGATAAAGAAGAACTCTTGAGTATTTGGGAGCACAGAAAGTTAACAAGACATCTTAAAAAATGAGTAGTAGCTCTAGATAGAACCTGTATCTGTGTCAGAAATTGGAATTCAGTGGGCAAAACAAATTGAGTTAAATAGTGTGTTTAACTCGTTACGTCAACTTTTATATCTCTCATAGTTACAGTGATTCAAGGAATATATTACAGGTTTCTTGAACAAATGGAGCCTGCCCACACTAAATGAGTCAGATAAAAATCAATTACATTGTGGATTTTTAGCTGTGGAAATAATCAATGTCATCATTGTTCCCTTCCTAGCAATAAAATATTGGTCCTGGTCAACCAATCCTTTTAGGCTGGTTTGTGCAAAACATTTTTAATATTTTTGATACTATTTTGTGGGTCCTTTGAAAATGGAAGGCCATTTGGTATCAAGGCCAAATATTAAGAGAGCCTTTTTTTTAAATATTGCTAGCACTCTTCAGTGCAGTAAGTAATTTTTAGTGTAGTAATTCATTTTTGTTTGTATTGAACATCAGACCTTATGTTTTATCATATTCTGTAATGTTTTAGGCACAGATTGCTATATTTACTTGTAATGGCATAGCCATCCCAGAGTCTCAGCAATGGAGCAGGACACTGGAGTTTACTCATCAGAGATACGACTGTAAGTTTTCAGAATTTACTGATTTTCATCCATTAGCTCTTCTTGGGGAAGGAGAGGAGCTGTATCCTATGCCAAACCTTCCAAAATGGTGCATCTGCTATAATGCTGTCCTATTCAAGGACTTATAGGAAGAGAGCTGTCTTAAAAAAACAGACAATACATTGTATACACTATTTATTTTTTAGCATGAGTAAATCCATATTCTTTCTAAACAATTACCTGTGATCCTTTTTATATTATCAGGTCTTATCAATTTCCATTATTTTCTCCAACTTATCCCTCAAGGACTCATATATCTCAGCAGGCACTGAAAACAGATGTTGATACTGCTGTGTGTGTTGTTTACACCTCCAACTTTCATTGGATTCCCTGAATTCCAGATGGCACATAGTCATTCTATTCTATATATAAGATTAAAATGGTTTAGTTTCAAACCTGCATATCTGTCTGTGCTTTGTAATTTTAATTCCAATGTATAGACCAACCTTGTTATGTCCTTTTCACCTTTTTTACTCTTCCAGTTTTGTCCTTTGTCATCTTGTCTTTTGCTGAGATTAGAAAAAAGATTCCCCTTCTTCCACCACTACCTTGACTATTTTGCTCTTTATTTGAGTTTCTCAATAGAGATAGTAAATTTTAGAATAATTTACTTGTTTTATTGGTAGTTTATCTAGGTCTCTCAAGATGCATACAGTCTTACTTAAAACTGCAGTAAAAATAAGGTAGAATGTCTGTTACTGGATTTTTCAGAACTTCCAAGAACTGTAAGTGTTGGCAGCATGATCTAAAGCACACTCGAGTAATTCTTACAAGATCTGGACTTCACAGATCTGCACTATTCTATTCACAGTCCTTACTAAGATAAATCTTATGTAAGAATTTTACTTTCAATGCCTACATTTCCCACTTTTAATCTCTTATTTTCAATGTACTGCATGCCCTCCCAGAACGGTACATTTCCCTCTGTATGTTCACACTAACTTTATAAAATTAGTAAAACTCTCAATTTATACTCTATAAATAAGAGGAGACACGTGCTACTGTAAATTATTTATTCAGTGCCATCATATTCATGACACTTTGTATAACAAATCAAGTCCTATGACAAAATTCTGATGCTTTATCTAGGCCCCATCTGGAATGAGTCCATGAAAATCTATAATTAAACCAATATACATCAGTAGTAACTTCAAATGACTTAGTCATAGTAAAATGAGTTTAGCTGTACAGCATTTGGTCCATGAGCTTGCTTGGCTTCAAAAATGCATACTTCAAATTTGGCAGAGTAAAAAAAGCAGGAGAGCTGAAATCCCCCTCCTGCAAGCTCCCTATCAGTTCTCATGTTTATAAGCATATGTTCCTTTATTTCTGCAGTTGAAAACACTTCTGCACTCAGGCTGTAAAATCACAAGAAAATGTGTTTAAATTACAAAATTAAAATTTCTCATGGCCTCCTCATTACCGTATGTAATGCTCAAGGTGATCTAAGATCAAAAGATTCCATTTGAAGAGGAGGCAACATAGGCAGGCTGCACACTCACCATCATCATCACCTAGAAAGAGCTGAGCATCCTGAGGCTCATCCACCACCCATCCTGCAAAAATATCAAATACAGTACTGACGACAGAATTTTGTAGAGGAGAGCACCCTATACATGTCTAGGAAAAAAAGAGCTGTGAAATTACAGACTTAGATAAATCTAGAAGATCTTACAATCCCCATCTCTGCCAGGTGTGATTCAATCTTTCAGATATGCGTAGCTTGACAAGAAAAATGGTTGCCTTTAGCAACACATCCAGGTTAAGTAAGACAAAGATAATTCAGGTGCTGATCACAATCTCATGTCCTTGTGCTCCAGAACCACACTATGCTGCCCTGCCAAAACAACCTACAGTTTTTGGCCTGATCTTGATGTTATTTCACTTGCAAAATTAATCTTGCATTTAGCTGAAGTCATGCAGCAGTCTCAATATTCTGGTTTATAGCTGCTCAGCCCTATTAAGCAGATGAGAAGAAAATGGAAAAGAAACAGAAAAGGTAGAAAATTTCTTTGCATGACAGAGCCACCTGCTCTTATATTAGCATGAGCAGTTCTACCGTGAGACCGTGATCACCTCTTCCTGTGATGGTGTTGGGGTATTTAGATAGGCTGCACCTGAGACTAAAAAATGCACATTCGTTTTTATTGCTTAATATACCACATGCTGCCTCATAAAGAGGGGAATTGACAAAAACTACTTAATAAAAAAGACTTCCCCTAGCGCTTTCCATCTAACGATCATCAAGCAGTTTACAAGTAGGACTGAAGAAGCTGTTTTTACTTGTGGATAATAATACTCACATTTTACAGATGGAAACGCCATCTAGCCATAGGAACACATTTTAGTTGACAACATTAACCTTACCAGCACATGAATAGAGGCACTCAGAACTCTGCATGTTGCACCACACAGCATAATGGGGTCCCAGCTGTTCATCTGGGAAACTGCAACCGTGTTGTTGTTCCTTTATGGCTGGGTCAAAAAGGGATTCTAGGTCAGAAGAGATGAAGAAAGCATTGCCTTGTGGATCACCCATATTATTTCAGTCATTACCTCACTGTGTAGCTTGGTTCGGACAGGAACAGGAACTGCAGGGGCCTGGTCCGTGCCTTCCACAGTGCCCACAGTCACGGGCAGGGCAGGGCAGGCCAAGCTGGGGGTACTGACAGCAGGGAGACACTGGGCCTTCACTTTTTTGCATAACTTTTCTTTTTCAGAGAGTAGTTGCTGGTGATACCTAAATTCGGGAGCACGTTTAAACACTGAGGAAACCTGACGAGAAGAACAAACCATGAAGGAACAAAGGAAGGCTGCCAATGCTTTTAGACACAGGGTTACTTCAATTCGCAGGTTAGGAACAAGCTGAAAATGATGTAATCTATTACTTTATTGTAATCCATTTAAAAGCCAGCGCGTCTTCGGGGCTGTTTCCACCCGAAGCCGCCCCCCGCACATGGCAGTGCCGGCAGCCGCCCCGCAGCACCCGCCGCGCCCAGGGCTCTCCCAGGGCTATCCCAGGGCTCCCCCAGGGCTCCCCCAGGGCCGCCCGACCAGCGCTCGCCGCCGCCCTCACG